>JAFVLL020024555.1:0-48190 GCA_021397915.2 Tor tambroides | reverse complement strand
TACACTCACTACTTTACATTGTAGCAAAGTGTCATTTCTTCAGTGTTGTCGCATGAAAAGATATAATAAAATATTTACAAAAATGTGAGGGGTGTGCTCACTTCTGTGAGATACTGTACATGGGCATTTCCTAACTTTTCTTTAAAGGGGTTAGTTTTTAATGAGACTAACAGATTTACACCTTGAAATGTCTTTTATGTGTACATTTTGATTGATCCTTTTCCCACTTTCCTTCTTAAACTATGAATATTCATCATTAAATATATATGTTTACATTTTGTACATTTCATATATTATGCTGAATTTTAAAAAATGTTTAAAAAGATCATCTAAACATCAAAAATCATTTCAGTATTTGTTTTGTGGAAATTATTTACACAAATTCAAATAATTCAAATACTACAACAAACCACAATGAACAATTTTGCCCTTATACATTTTTCTCAGAAGTTAGCATAGTTACTGTATTTACCAAGGAAACAACAGTATCAGTGAGGAGCATCAAAATTTATAGATGTAATGTGTGAAGAAAAATATCACTCGTAAACACATTTTTTATTGTATGTGATTTGCAATATTTTTTTGATTAAAAACAAAGGAGTCTGACACTTTTTGGAAGTAATTTCCTTCACCATAAATTTCACTGTAGGAATTATATTAAACACAATACTTGATTTGAGCTGTGATGGAGGACATTCTCTCTTGTGCTTTCTCACTTTTACAGATGCTGAATGATAAACATGCTATGGTTCGTGTTGGTGGTGGATGGGAGACCTTTGGTACTTACTTGTCAAAGCATGACCCGTGTAAGATGACTGAGACCGCTCGGCCTGGAACCAAAACCTGCAAGCCTAACGGCAGGTCCCGAGTCAAGAGGGAGCTGTCCCGGGACAGTTATCTGGTCGTAGGTACTCATTCCCGCTTCAAGAAGTAATGTGACTCAGTAACTGCTACTTCTGTTAAATCAACAGTAGCAGCAGGCTGATTTTTTTTTCTATGAGGGAAGCAGCCCAGGTGGCTTGATCTTTTTTTTCCAGTAATGTTGTAATTCTTCGGGGCAGTGGTCTTCAACCTTTTGGGTTGTGACTCAAAAATGTGTCACAGGTCTCTTCTGATAGGGTCTCTGACAGCTTATCAACGTATAAAGAGGACAAAAATGCTTTTAAAAAAAATCGAAAAGGGAGAAAACAAAAGCAAAACTATGCAAGCTGAAAGAAAATTGCTTACATATTCAGCCCAAGGCATGTTAATGTTGCATATTGATGAATCTATACAGTACATGATTATATTAATACATTTCAATGTTTAAGTTTATTTTTAAAGAACATTCTCTTTATTTTTGTATGATACACACTTTTGATAATGTGCTGGGTCACCATTTGATGTCCAATGTAAACCTCTCACCTGACACAAAAGAATACTGACCCATATGTTTTTTATATAGAGTATTTCATACATCCCAGGTTTTGTTTACAGATATTAAGAATTTTTCATCTCCCTCTGTCTTTTTTATGTTAAATTTTAAAAGCATTAAGGGCAGGATCTCTGTTAAATCATTTACTGGGAAGTAAATATTGATTTAATTTCTTTTTATTTTATTGTAACCTTTAATTCTGATATATGGGTATTGTATGCTGACTATTTACTTTACTTTGTAAAGACTTTACAAAGACATTTCTGTAATGTATTCTGAGGGTTTAAAGTGAACATGTTCCACAAAGATCCTCTAGGTGGTGCCCTATTTCAAATGATTAACTGTAATTCAGTACTACACGTGGCATTACTGCAACATTGCCTTTCTATGTGGAAATTTGTCTAGAATACTGTGAACATATAGTTATGCAGTATAGAATGTGCATTAAACATGACCCACCTGCCTCATATGATTCCATTCATGTACTCAGGATTATTATTATTATAATATTTTACTCCAAGCATGTACTTAGCTCATTTTGTAATTAGGTCAAATCACAAGTCAAATCAAATTGCAATTAGGGCTATCACATTCAAAACTATTTTAATAAAAAAAAGCTGAATAAAATATGAATGAAAAGTGCCTCATGATGAAATGCTACTAACATTTTATTTCATAAAATAAAAGTCATTTAAAAAAATTGACACAATCGAAATACACTGAAATGAATCAATATGACGGCATGCGAGACAATGACACTTGTTTTCTCCAGCTGTAATTATGAAATGAACCAGTAAAAACAGTTCATACACAAAAATAAATCAAAAAGTGGTGCTACTTCAGCTGCCAAAGAAAATGGCAGCTTTTGTACAAATGTCTCTCATATCTCCCCATAAGTGACAAAACACCTGAAGCTGCTTTATTAGAAAAGCTTTTTCCCCACATTGTCCTTGTGCTTTTTTTTAATCCTGTCCAAAACATTTACATTTTCAGACTTTTAACAATTTTTTCCCCAAGTAGTGTTTATTACTTCTTTCCACTATATTTTCAGTCAATACCCGATCTGCAGTTCATCAGAAAGGTCACGCTCAATACAACACTTTCCTATCAACCTAAAGGGATTTGTTCTTTTGGCTTTGTTCATTTTATGTCTATGACAAATGTTTGTGTCAGTCAGGTGTAAGCTTTTCCCTCAAATGACAATTTACAAACACATTTCCCAAAATGTACCACAGTATTTGCTGTCCTTAAAGTCTTACATTATCTATTGCATTTCATCCCACTGTGAATATCAACATCAGTACACTGTGCTCAAGAATTGATCTGGGTTCTGTGGAGGGCTATGAGTCTATGAATGTACATTTGGCAAAGACATGTGAGGCGCTGGTAAATGATTTATGGTAACTGTGCTTTTCACAGTAGCATCCTCAATAAATAATACCCATTGGTGAGAGAAGAATCAATATGAATTATTCATGATAATGTAGAAACACTCACTTAAAAAAAAGATATTACTAGATTATTACTAGAATAAAACCTCCAGGCCTGTTGGGGTTTTTGAAATATTGTTTGGTTGGAGTCATCTAAGTACAAACATTACATGATGTAAACATTATAGCTTGTTGTGTGTCATGTACTGTACCATATTAAACACTCTACCTGCAATCCATCATCTGTACATTACGCTTTTCTGTATCTTCACTTTTTGTGGCTAAGCAACACTGAATTTCCTTCAAAATCTTGAATGTGCAGCCAGAGCTTTAACTGCATCTTGACAATTCAGCAACATTCAGTTGTGGTTGGAAGGTGCTGAGATCTCGTATAACTGATTCTAATCATGTTGTGCTCAACAGCAACAAGGCTTCATGAGAAATGATGTTCAGAAATACCCCCACAAACATTTTCATTAAGTTGGTAATTCACATGCCATTTAGTAAAACTTTGGTCAAATTCCTCAAAACAGCTAGCCATGTCACCGATCGTTACAATTATAACAAAGAGTGAAAAGGCTCTATTTGTCTCCCAAGCATAATTTCATACAAACAGACCTGAAATCTAGACAAAGCAAAGTATTTTTACACATACAGACTCTTTGAGGCCTTGGGAAATGTGCTTCTCAAAGCTTGAACGACAGAAATACTTTTATCTATACCCTATTCGCTCCGGACTCACAATCCTCCACACAGTCACTCAGCTATAAGAAAAACCGAAAAGATTTCTGTGCAGTTGTGTGATTTTGAAAAGAGAGCACCATTTTATCCTCTTGGAGAGAAGACAGTCGCCTCCAGCTCGCTTCTCCATCATGAAGCAGAGCAGTGAACATTTTCGTTGGTTTTTTTTTTGTGCCACAAAGAACCAGAGTGAGACGTTAGACGGTGGAAGATGCTCGGTGGTCTGTGCTTGTGTCTCCATTTGACTTTATCAGCAGTGTTCAGGCCATTTACAGACTTTAACCTTTTAAACAAATGGACGGTGTACACAAGTTGTGTTGACAACGGTGATCAACAAGAGCCCGAGAGCCACTGGAGTCAAATGAACATGGAAAGAGGAATGATCCAGTCATTATACTGCATGATGATGAATAGGCCAGATGCTTTGTCCTTACGTAGATGCTGTATACATGTTGTGAGAAAGTTGCTGCAGTGTTGCTCCAGAAGTCTCTGATCACACAGTTCCATTTTCGTGCCTGGACTTGTGGACTGTGGTGCGGGCCAAGGGGCTGCTTAAAGAAGGGGCCAGCGTGCATAAGAAACCGGCCAGCAGGGTGAGACCCAGTCCGCCCCAGGCACAGAACATGGACCAGCCATACCCATGACTGATGTCCTCTGGAAGGCCGTACAGGTAACGTGGATAGCGCGACAACTCAAAGTTAATTCCCGCCACACATGTACAAAGGGAGATAATACAGCAGGTTCCTGTCAGAGGGGAAATTACTCGAGATGTATCATCAAACATTCATGAAACACACTTTCCTTTTAGATCACAAATATAGGATGCAAAGCTTTTGATCTATTTTCAAAGCACCTTGTTGAATGAAAAAAAAAACAGCCAATAGATGGCGACAAAATTGAGCAGGCAAGTTACATTCTGCTTCGCTCTCTCTCACACGTAAAAATGCACACTCTGTCTCTTACCGCCCATGAGGAAGAGTAGTCCAGCTACATACTGCATGAGATCATGTTGTTGACAGCATCCAAGAACTCCGATGATCCAGCCAAAAAGGATGATAGAGACAGCCATGCCCACAAAACCTGCTGTCATCCTCCGCAGATCTGCAGCACAAAATACCAACATTAAGCCCCGTTTGTTACCATTCAGGGCTTGTAAGCATCTAGTATTGACTTCTATTGCATGTTAAATATTTACTTTTGCATTCTCAATGCTTTTCTTTTATTCATCAAGGTCTTTTTATTATTATTTCACATAAAGGAAATAATGAAACAAATCCAGCAACATTTTGCCAACAAAGCAACCAATCTCCACTATACTATTATTATATCGTATAAAAAAATAAATAAATAAAAAGCACATTTCAAAGCACATAATTTTGGCCCCACAGAGCCAAGTAAATTATTGATTTGAAAAAAGGGGAAGGAAATAATAATCAATGATAAAAGATAAGTTTTCTGTGCATATTACTTATGTACATATTATTATACCTTATACCTTATTATACCTTATTTTAAACAAAGTATTCTGTCTATTCACTATAAAATTAAAAAAGAACTCTGATACATTTTTAAGGTTTCTAGATGAACAGGAGGTTTGAAATAATAGCATTTATTTAAAAAAAGAAATCTTCTATAAATGTCTTTACTGTAATTTTAAACATTCAATCATTTAATGTATCCTTAATAATAAAAATGATAATTTCATAAAAAAGGTAGAGGTAAATTATCAAATCAAAACAAGAAGAGGGAAATATTCATATCAGTGAGTATAAAATGTTTGAACTTTTTGGTGAAATAATGAATCTTTTTTTAGTGTAGGCAGTATGAGGCGCCACGTAGGATTTAAATCAAACTTTGCTTATCAATATATACATAAAACACGTGCATATACACCTATAAATTACTCACACATACATGTATACTATTGGATGTTCAAAAAATATATATGAAATACACGTGCACACTACTATGAAATCCATACCAATACATCTTAAGTTAGTAATGAATGCATATACACTTGTGAATAACTTGCATATACATATAACTGACGCACGCATACACCTATAAACACTGGACATACATATAAACTCGATCCATGCACACACACCTATACATACTGCATATACATATAAACTCGATCCATGCATATACACCCCATAAACACTATAACATACATATAAACTCGATCCATGCATATACACCTATAAACACTCGCACATACATATAAACTCGATCCATGCACACACACACCTATACATACTCGCACATACATATAAACTCGATCCATGCATATACACCTATAAACACTCGCACATACATATAAACTCGATCCATGCATATACACCTATAAACACTCGCACATACATATATAACTCGATCCATGCATATTACCTAAACACTGCACATACATATTATGGGGCCCGATCCATGCATATACACCTATAAACACTCGCACATGTGCGAGTGTTTATAGGTGTATATGCATGGATCGAGTTTATATGTATGTGCGAGTGTTTAAACTCGATGCGCACACACACCCATAAAACACTCGCGCAAACATACAAAATAAAATTCACAAACGTATAAAATTCTGATAAGAAGAGACGCATGGTTTAGTTGTGTATATATATGCAAGTAATTTCATATGTGTATGTGCGTGAACTTTTCAGTGTAAACGGAAGGCATTTCAGTGTAAAAGGAAGGCATCTCAGTGTAAACGGAAGGCATTGTAGTAAAAGGAAGCAGCGGTATTCGGCGATCTCCAGATGCTGGGACATTTAAAACGCTTAGCTTGGCTTAATGAATTAAAAAATTGTTTTAAAAAAACCGAACTCAGTAAACACATTATTAATAAAGCATAATGGCGTATTGACAAGCAGATGAGTCCAGAATAAGAACGCGCAATCGCGACTACGGCTATTTCCCTCCTATATGGAATATTTAATAACGTGGCTTAATGCGTAAAGACAGAGTTTTTAAAATGCCAAACTCAGTAAACACAATCAAATTATGTAGGCTACAGTAGCCTATAGTATGATTTATTAATAATTATGTTTATTGAGCTGATTGAGTATCTTTTAAAATCACTGTTTTAATGCATTAAGCCATGTTAAGCGTTTTAAATGCCAAGGTCTGTCTCTGGCATGTGCCGCAGCAGCATCTCCAGACTTTCTTTGCTGGCCAATTACACAATTCGATGTAACACTTTTTATTTTAAAAACTACATTTCAACAAAATTTAAAGCATTTATCATAAAGTATTATCCTTCCTTTAGGGACCGTCTGCAAATTTACTTCGCAGTACAAAACGAAGGCCAATAATTCATTCAGATTAATGTTTACATGGCTATAGTAAACGCCTAGCGCCTAATCCGACTGATTATATTTTGTCGTTATCTCATTTTAGACAATACTTCCAATATTTTCCTTACTGTACGTACAGTACACTAGAATTTTACATGAAAAAATAGACTTACAGTAATTTTTAATTTAAATAATTGTGTATTGTACATATATGAAGGGATATGTTGAAACACTCACTGTATCAAATCATTACACGAGTAAAACAAGCTTTACAGTTTGACAATTAGTCATTTTAAATGTTAAAAGTCATTTTAATTAAAATACTTGGACGTTTTAATCCAGTCGGTGGAATTGTCAGACGGTCTCTAATTCATCAAGCGCTTCAAAACTTTCTCTGGTTTAAATTTACTGCTACAATAACAATACACGTTTTTGAATATCTTAAATGTTTTTTTTTTCTTTCTCCAAAACCGCCTATACAGTTCCACCAACAGGGTTATACGTCTGATGTATTTGAATTAAAATTACTTTTATAATAAACACATTGTCAAACTGTACTCTAATTTTTTACTAAATTGATTTTAAAACAGTGTTTTTAGACCAAACTCTAGTTTGATTTATTAATAATGTGTTTACTGAGTTTGGCATTTTAAAAACTCTGTCTTTACGCATTAAGCCAATGCGTTTTATTCTCTTATGGGAGGAAACGCCGTAATTAAACGCGTTGCGTTCTTATTCTGGACTCATCTGCTTGTCTGTACATCGTATGCTTTATTAATAATGTGTTTGAGTTTGGTTTTTAAAAACAATTTTTTAATGCATTAAGCCGGAAGTGCCACTACTTTTTTTTTTTTATTATTATTATTAATGCCAAGGCACCAAAGAAAAAAGTACAGAAAATATCAACATTATGCACAAAGAGATGACATTACATGCAAAGCACCATTTCTAGACGTATGTAACAATAAGTAAATAATACAAAACAAAGCTCCAACAAAATATACCAAAAAGACCAAATAAATTAACCGTTTCAATAGCTTCAAGATTCTTGGAAGACGAAACAGCCTGGATATACTGTTGAACCTCCCCTCCAAAAACAACAAATAAAGGACTTTGATGAGTGAATCCACTGCGGCGAACACGAAACTCTGCAAGAAGCAACAACAGGCCAACAACAAAATATTCGCCAATTCTATCCCTTTGCATGCCAAAGAAGCCAAACAGCACATCCCTGAAAAGCAAGGAGAAACCCTGAAGCACACCGCGACCGACAACACTAGAGAACTCAATCCAAAATAGCTGCGCGTGAGGACAATCCCAGAAGACATGCACATCAGCCTCACCAGGGTCACCACAAAAAACACAGCCTGTATCTATATCCGATTTGAACCCTCCCAAAAACACCCCAGTTGGGCAAAATCTGTTTAACAATTTGAATGAGATGTCTCTAACAATGTTAGTTAATATGTATTTCGAAGACAGAGAACATACTTTTTTTTCCAGTCAATATGATCAGCAACATTCTTCCAATAAGACACCACATTGGAGTTGTTACAAGCTCCTTTTGAAAAAGCGATCTAATCTTATAGTTGCGTGATGAACGATGTGACAAAAAGCATAGTTTTCCTACTGGGATTTCAAATGGGTCTAAAGAAATAGGTAAAGTTGATCTAACAAAGTCCCTTAAAAGCATGACAACTCCTTTAGGAATAGCGTCCATGACAATGGAGAATTCTTTTTGAGTTACTGGAAAATAAAATTTACATAAAAATTCTTCCTAGCTTAAAATAAGACCTTCTGAGTTAAATAACTGAGAAACTGTCAAAATGTTTTTCTCAAACCAATTACTGAAAAACAAAGATTTTCTCTTATATACAATGTCTTGATTGTTCCAAATGAAGTACCGGTGTGGGGAGAAATTGTGCTTAAAGATTAATGACCATGCAAGTAATGACTGTTTATGAAATTTAGATAAATTGTAAGGGATTCTAGCAATATTATAATTACAGATCAATAGGAAAGGAAGACCACCTAATTTGGAGAAGAAGTAATTGGGGATAAAATTCCAGATTGAGTTTGGATTACACAAAAACTGCCTAATCCAATTAATTTTGAAAGTGTTGTTCAAGGAAGAGAAATCAAGGAAATTCAACCCACCATACTCATATGTGTTCATTATTACAGACTTCTTAACATAATGGATTTTGTTTTTCCAAACAAAATTAAACAGGATTTTATCAACTGATTTACAAACTTTGTTGTCCGACACATAGAGAGAGTGCATATGTAAGTCTGGAGATGCCCTCCGCCTAGCCAGCAGTACCTGCCTCAAAGTCAAGTCTCTGCAACCATAAATCTTCTTTGAGCTTTTATTATAACCGGGTCAAAGTTCAAAGTACATCTTTTATCTTGATTTTTAGTTATCACAATACCTAAGTATGTAATTTCAGATTTAACTGGAATATTAAAAATAGTGGGTGCTGTACAATCTTTAATAGACATTAATTCACATTTACCTAGGTTTAGATTAAGACCCGAAGCTTTAGAGAAAAGTTTTATATAATTAATTGCTATAGGGATTTTGGGTGCCATCTCTCTTAAAAATAAGGTGGTGTCATCTGCTAATTGACTCATAAATATTTCTCGATCTGCTATATGGATACCCCGAATACCGCTTTCACATACAAATGTTGACAGTAGCTGCACACAAAGAAGAAATAAATAGGAAGTGCCACTACTTCCTTTTACACTGAAATGCCTTCCGTTTACACTGAAAAGTTCACGCACATACACATATGAAATCACTTGCATATATATACACAACTAAACCATGCGTCTCTTCTTATCAGAATTGTATACGTTTGTGAATTTTATTTTGTATGTTTCAGTGCCGAGAAGGTTTTATGGGTGTATGCGCGTACGAGTTTATATGTATAAAAGTAGTGTTTATAGGTGTATATGCATGGATCGAGTTTATATGTATATGCGAGTATGTATAGGTGTGTGTGCATGCATAGTTTAGTATGTATGTGCGAAAGTGTTTATAGGTGTATATGCACAATGGATCAGTTTTGAGGGAGCGGTGGTTAAAGTAGTGTTTAGGTGTATATGCATGGATTCCAGTTTATATGTATATAGTATATAGGTGTGTGCATGCAGCGAGTTTATATGTATGTGCGAGTGTTTATAGGTGTATATGCATGGATCGAGTTTATATGTATATGCGAGTATGTATAGGTGTGTGTGCATGCAGCGAGTTTATATGTATGTGCGAGTGTTTATAGGTGTATATGCACGTGTTTTATGTATGTATTGATAAGCGAAGTTTGATTTAAATCCTACGTGGCGCCTCATAAGGCAGTGACTGAAAGCATGTATGTAAGATTTCTAGTATAGAAGGATTACAAAGTATCATCCATCCATTGTACAAATTGTTTGTCCTCTGTAGGGTCACAGGCAATAGTATCATATTTTACCAAAATATTCCTACAACTAGGAAAGGATCAATTACAGTCTAAGTAAAATGTGTGTTTTATAAATATTGCATTGGAACAAGCACATCACAGACACAATTGTTTATGCAATAATAAACGGCTCAAACCGCAAGACATGAATTTTGTAAATCTGACTCATGTAAAAAAGAGACTGTCAGACTCACGCAAGGCATGCCACTCATCTTGCCGGATGGTCTTGGTGATGTTGACAGGAAGGTTTCGAGGCAGGATTGAAGAGGTGTAATGATACTTCACAGGGGTGCATCTCTGAATCAACCCTATTTGAACAAAACAATGAATCAAACATTGTACACAAGTATACTCTTTAATGTCATTTATAGTGACTGTACAGGAAAAGCAAATCAGCCCGAGGCTTTAATCTCCTGAGGAACAGCAGGTCTGTTGTGATCACAAAATGCCACAAGAGGCCCATGCTTGTATTAATTAAACTATTTCCTGGAGAGCAATTAAGCACATATGATCAAATGCACAGGGTTATAAATGTCATAGTTGCATTTCATATTGATTTTATTTCCATGTACAATTAGAGCACCAGGCTGTAAAAACAAACCTATTCATTTAAATGTTTAATACCGTATATAAATCCCTCAGTATTTGAGAATACCTGGACTGCACTAATGCCACTGAAATAAAGCCTATGGCTGCAAAACTACTATTTTTAAAGGAAAGAGTTATTTTTGTTTAGTAATTCCTAAACAGTATAACATTACATACAATTTCTATTAAAGACAAGCACTTGGTTGGCACTGTAAGATTATCATGAATGACATAAGTGTGAGTGTGTTGTGTGTGTGTATAGTGCTGATTGCCTTCCTCGCTGTTAAGAATCTTACGAATCCTGAACAGGCGAGTGTAAACCTTAATAATTAATTTGCACTTCATGAAGCTGGAAACAGTCTACAGTAATTTTCTTTCATAAGGTTTCCTCCTTCTGGACATAAAACAGGCTTAATCAGGTAAAAATTCAAATCTTTATCAAAGAAACCTCAAATGTAAATCAGATTGCATGAAATGTTGCAAATACGTTTCAATCGCCACAGGCTACGCAGGGTTTTTCAAGGTAAACTTTGTGTTCTTTCCCCCCACATCAACATTATTTTTTTAGCTTTCATCCAGCTGATGATTTGATCTGGGATTCATTTGCATGAATCAGAACAGGCATTCATGTTCTATTCATAAGTGTTGCAATGTGCGTGGTATGGTTTGACACTCTTCCAGTTAGGTGATGGTAATGAAAGACATGGAGTGGGTTTCTGTTTGGATGCCTCTATATCACTTAATGTTTTAGCTCTGTTGCAGTATATAGTCGTAATTGCCTCTTTGGTGTCAGGGGAAACTTTCTCAGACAACATTTATTTCAGATTCCTATGGAAGCCATGGAATAAAAAAAAATAATTGCAACATTTCACAATTAAGAGTTTATATTACACTTTTCAGACTTTTTTTCAGATTTTATTTTTTTTTTGTAATTAGAGATATAAACTCAGAATTGCAAGATGTAAACATGCGATTGCAAGAAAAAAAGTCGCAATTACCTTTCACAGATTTTTATTCCATGGTGGAAATGTCTGAACTGTGAAATATAATGAGATTCAAACTTGGAATTGTCAGGGTTGCAAGAAACTAAGTCTGAATTATGAGATAGACAGTCACAATTACTTTTTTTTTTTAGCAGAAATAGGCTTCCATTAGATTCCCAACAATACACTTTTATTTTGAATACTTTCAAAATTTCTATATATCGTCACTCACACTGTAAAACCTAATTTGTTGACTGAACTTAAAATTGGAAGTAAGCTTTGGAGCACAAAGAAAAGTGTTAACTATACATAGTCCCAGTAAGTCTACTCAAAAAGACAGAAAATGTAAAATGAATGTAAGTGATAAACGTTAAACCCCAACAAGTTTCCCAAAGCATTTCTCAAAATTAATATGAGTATTTTAATGTGCAATGTTACATAAAGCTTAGCATGGCCAGTTGGGTCAAAGTGAGACTGGAGTTTTCTACCTTAAAATTTTGAATTATTAATATTTCAAACTGCTCCTTCAAAAGCAAAAATTGATTGCATCATATTTGTAAAAATCTACTAACTTTGACAATTAAGTCAAAAGGATTTCACATTTTAATGGCTGACATAAACACAGCCTTTAGTATGCAGAAGACAGACTGAGACCATGTGGTTTTGTCTGAGACCATAAGCCAAGACCCAGATCCAGACCAGGACACTGAGTAACAGTAGGTCTCCAATCAAAAACTCTAACATGTATAGTATATACATTATCTCACAAAAGTGAGTACACCCCTCACATTTCACCAACAATTTTAGTATATCTTCTCAAGGGACAATACTGCACAAATGAAACTTGGATATATTTTAGAGTAGTCAATGTGCAGCTTGTATAGAAGCACAAATTTACTGTCCTCTAAAAATAACTCAACATATAGCCATTGTTGTCCAAATAACTGGCAACAAATATGAGTACACCCTAAGCAGAGGTGGGTAGTAACGAGTTACATTTACTTCGTTACATTTACTTGAGTAAATTTTTTGGGTAACTAATACTTTTAGAGTATATTTAAAAATGGGTACTTTTACTCAAGTACATTTTTAGTGAAAAAACGGTACTTTTACTTAGTTACTGTGGGCGACGCTCCTCTCGTTACTTTATCTTAATGCAATACGTAATAATAAAGTTAAAAATGCTTCAATTTATTCCAAACGCGCCGTCTTTTCTCTGGGCAATGAGCGATGCCCGTTCGCGAATGATTCATTCTTTTGAGTCAATTCTGTTCGAAGGCTCGATCAAACCAGTTGGCAAACCAGTGAATCGGTTCGCGAATCAGTTTGAATGATTCGTTCAGTTCTCTGCCGCACGCGCTGAGTCGCTGAAGCGGTTCTCACTCAGATAACAAAGTTTAAGAACATCAAGAGCGTTGAAGACGTGGCTTTGGATCTACAGTCAGTTGAAAGCAAATCTGCAAAGGCTATGGTTTGCTAGCTATGAAGATCTTTATTAGATGAACACCGCGTGTGCTGTCGGTTCCACACAGGTATAGATTCGATTACAGTACACGATACCACTATGACGTTACCAGTTTGTTGTAAATGTACCTTATACATTAAATACAATCTAGAATTTATTCATTAAATAAGCTGTCACAGAGTATGAAATGAACACCCGCCAAACCCCCGTTAGTTCCAGGAGGAATGCCTTTGCCTAGACGCAGAAAATATTGATATTTTCACAATATTTACGCTTGCAGAAATAAAGGCTACATTTGTTTACATTTTGCGGAACAGACGGAAGAAGATCCGTCATATGCATTTATTTCCTTATGTTCAGATGTTCTGTAGCGGTCATGTGAGGAGATTTCTCTCTTCTCCGTGTCAGAGGTTATATACATACATAATTAATTAATATACTTAATAACATAATTAATATACTTTAAAATATAATTTAATTCAGTGATGCAAATCTGAATTTTTATCAGCTGTTACTCCAGTTTTCAGAGTCATATGATCCTTCAGCAATCATTCTAATATATTGATTTAGTGTTGTTGAAAAAACAGCATATGCTAGTTAGGTATGTTTTGAAGCTGGGATGCTGGTTTGGGCTGGTCTTTTGCTGGTTTATGCTGGTCATGTGCTGGTCTTAAGCTGGTCGGACCATTTTAGGACCAGCACATGACCAGCTTAAACCAGCCAAGGACCAGCATAAACCAGCTCAAACCAGCATCCATACTTCAAAAATACCTGTACCAGCATATGCTGGTTTTTTCAACAGGGATTTTTGCTGCTTTTTAGAACCTGTGACATTCAGGATTCTTTATGAATAGAAAGCTAAAAGAACAGCATTGATAATAAATCAACATATTGGAATGATTTCTGAAGAAAGTTATGTGAACACTGAAGACTGGCTTAAAAACTGATAAAAATTTAGATTTGCATCACTCAAAAATATTACATAAAAAAAACATCTTTTGAGGCGGCAGTGTGTGCGTGGTGTATGTATAAATTTTATCTAAATATCTATATATCTAAATAAAAATAGACTATATTCAGTATATGATCCAAAGTAACTAGTAACTAACTACTTGAGTAGTTTTTTATCCGATACTTTTTTACTCTTACTCAAGTAACTATTCAAACTATTACTTTTACTTTTACTTGAGTAAATATTTCTACAAGTACTTTTACTTTTACTTGAGTACAGTTTTTGGGTACTCTACCCACCTCTGACCCTAAGTGAACATGTCAAAACTGTGTCCAAAGTGTCAACATTTTGTCGGGGCACCATTGTTATCTAGCACTGCCTTAATCCTCCTGGGCATGGAGTTCACCAGAGCTGCACAGGTTGTTGCTGGCATCCTCTTCCACTCCTCCATAATGACATCACGGAGCTGCTGGATGTTAGACACATGGTGCTTCTCCACCTCCCGCTTGAGGATGCCCCACAGGTGATCAGTAGGGTTCAGGTCTGGAGACAGACTTGGCCACTCCATCACCTTCACCTTCAGCTTCATCGTATCTTGGCGGTGTGTTTGGGGTCGTTATTATGTTGGAAAACTGCCGTTTGGCCCAGTTTCTGAAGGGAGGGCATCATGTTCTGCTTCAGAATGGCACAGTACATGTAGGAATCCATGTTTCCGTCAATGAACTGCAGCTCCCCAGTACCAGCAGCACTCATGCAGCTCCAGACCATGATGCTACCACCACCCTGCTTGCACTGAAGGCAAGACACAATTTTCTTGGTACTCCTCACCAGGGTGTTGCCACACATGGTGGACACCCTCTGAGCCAAACAAGTTTATCTGAGTCTCATCAGACCACAGGACATGGTTCTAGTAATTCATGCTCTTCGACAGGTTGTCTTCAGCAAACTGTTTGCAGGCTTTTTTGTTAGCCAGCTTCAGAAGGGGCTTCACTCTGTGATGACAGCCATGCAAACTGACTTGTTGCAGTGTGCGGCGTATGGTCTGAGCACTGACAAGCTGACCTTCCACTTCTGCAACCTCTAAAGCAATGCTGGCAGCACTCATGCATCTGTTTTTTGAAGTCATCTTCTGCACCTGACGCACAGCACGAGGACCTAACTTCTTTGATCGACGCTTGCGAGGCCTGTTCCGAGTGGAACCCGTCTTGGAAAACCTCTGTATGACACTGGCCACTGTACTGTAACTCAGTTTCAGGGTGTTACTGATCTTCTTATAGCCTAGGCCATCTTTGTGGAGAGCAACAATTCTAATTCTCAAATCCTCAGAGAGTTCTTTGCCATGAGGTGCCATGTTGAACATCCAGTGGTCAGTATGAGAGAATTGTACTCAAAGCACCAAATTTTAACTGCTCTAATACAAGATACACAAATTTGTATAGTCCTGTCAAGCAGACAAAAACATGAACATGATGAATAGGACATGTGGCTTTGCATGGTTAAACGAAGTATAGCTGTTATCACTTAGGGTGTACTCATTTTTGTTGCCAGATTTTTGGCAATAATGGCCGTCTGTTGAGTTATTTTCAGAGGACAGTAAATCTTTACTGCTATACAAGCTGCACATTGACTACTCTAAAATATATACAAGTTTCATTTCTATAGTATTGTCCCTTGAGAAGATATACTAAAATAGTTGCCGAAATGTGAAGGGTGTACTCACTTTTGTGAGATACTGTAAGTGCAACCTGAAGAACATTAGGAAACTTCTGCTGGGATCTAATCTAGGATGATATTAATCGCCTGTTTACACTTCACTAATAGCAATGATATTCTTCTAAGAGTTTTGATGATGTAGAAACTTGCTTTCAGCAACATCAGTCAACTGAATGACTAAAACACAACAAATTGGTTCTCATAGCCCATCAGAGCGTGACCACATCCTGCTACATCACAACGGCTAGTTTAAACATGATTTATTCACCACAGAATATAAAGCACAAATGCTGCACTTGAGTGTGTAAAACCAGTTTACTGGATTCTCTGTCATTAGAGCCATTAGAAGCATGTTAGGTCAAAGACTGAGACAGACATATTGTGGATTAGACAAAACAAGAGAGAAGAGGAGAGGTCAAGGATAAAGAAAAGCTGCCCTGTAATTACAGTTTTTACAGAAACTGGACTGTGTTAAACTGATTCGTTGAAGTATTTTCTATAAAGACACAAAGGCACAAAAGGCGTTGAGTTTGTTGCTGTACAGATCTGTGGTGAAGTGATTTGTACAGACCCTGTGCATGAGCTGAGCAGTTGTGTCATGTTTATCATATCTATGTGTCAAATATATTGTGACAGCTTGTTCTATGTCATAATCACAAACAGACACATCAAAGCTCGGGAATCTGTCACAAAGACACTTTGCACATTCAACTGTTCATCCTCTGCTGAAGAAAAAGCATGTATTTTCAGTCTTATTTGTGTTAACAATGAAAAACACAAAAGAGTATCTGTGATCTGATGGAAACTACAAAGAGACTTCAAATTAGTTGGTGAACTAAAGTTACAACAAAAGAAAAGAAAAGAATACCCTGCAGATCAGAGTTAAAAAAAAACATCAAATTTGCACAGCACATTTTATTGATGTTAATGCTTCTATTGTGATAAATTACTCTCTAAAGATACTTAGCATTTAGTCTCATTCAGATTTTTAAAGCATTTTGATATGTTTAAAGCATTTTAAATTTGGATAAGAGGACACACGGTGTACTATATTCATTGGATTTAGTCTGAACTGTTCCAGTTCTCTAAGGATCACAGTCAGTTTGCTTTGGTGGATTTACAGTGCTCAGTTATTATTATTATTATTCTTTTTAACAATTAGGACAAGTAAACATCTATTTTGTACTGTTTTGCATTTAGGACCAATATATTAATTTGGGATAATCAAGAACAATGTTCTGGCTGCTTTATGTGAACACAGCGATTACTGTGTTGATAATAAAGGGTTGGTGAATAAACTGGACTATAAATGTGGAAGCGATGTATTCCTGGGTGTTGGCTCACAGTCTAACTGGAGTGGTTGCACACCATCACTACTTCATCATTCATGACATCTACAGAGCCACTTAGGGTGACCTGGGAAAATCAATGAACAAATTATTGATGAAGATATGGTCAAGTGAGCAGCGTTCCTTCTCTTTGCAACTCAGCAAGAGAAATGGCTGCTGTAAAAGCTCATACTTAATATTTAAGGCCTGAACATAATGTGGAACGAGATCTTTATCAAAGAATACTGTACTAAATGGTAGAGAGGAGTGCTGTAAGCCTCTTATATATGAGATCAGTATTCATATGATGAGGGTAAGTAAAATCACTTTGCTCAAGCTTAATCATCTTATGGATAATGTTATCTGATAAACTATTTAGTCTAGGCATTCCTTGTTTTAGTATTATCTGAGTAGGTCATAATTTGTTTGATAACAAAACAGTACTCGTATTCTCTGGTACTACATTTATATGCCACGCTTGAACAGTAAATCTGACTGTCCTTCCTCCTGTAAAGATGGCTCATTTTGTTGTTTTCATCAAACCTGAGCAATTAGATTACATGAGATTTGAAATACATACATAACATAACACATTTGCTTCTGTGTAAATGATTCAGCATCAGAACAGCCTTAAACTTTGTCAATGTCATCCCAGAATACATGAGTCAAGGACAAGATGCTCTTTTAAAAAACAAACAACAACAACAACAAAAATCCTGTATGTTCTTAAGTTCTGTGAGATGGTGCTTTTTGGCAGGAATAAAATAAACAGTGAAAACAGTGATCCAACACACACTTCAAAAACATAAATAAAATGCATTTTTTCAACTGGCTATTTCATGATAGAAAGCACTTTAAAAGAGAGAACAAATAAAGATCTGCAAACCCTCTTTTTGTTCAGATATGTCATTCAAAAATACATTAAAATGTGAATCATTAAAAAATGACTTTAGTTCATGATGAATATGCTTTTCATATTTCTTTTTTTGTGGAGCTTAAAGTCAAAAACATCTAGGTCAGGGGTGCCCAACCCTGTTCCTGGCGATCGCCTGTCCTGAAAAGTTTAGCTCCAACTCTAATCAAACACACCTGCCTTTAATTTTCACGCGATCCTGAAGACCTTAATTAGTTGCTTCAGGTGTGTTTGATTAGAGTTGGAGCTAAACTTTTCAGGACAGTCGATTGCCAGGAACAGGGTTGGACACCCCTGATCTAGGTGGTGTAACTTAAGAGATTGAAAAAAGTTTTCTTTTCAAATATTATTTATATTATTAGAAAAGGACTAAATCTGCCAAATCAGTGTGGTGTAAACAACATTCAGGTTTCCATGTCTCTTCTTCTAAATTGCTTTTTTAGCACCTCAAGACATCCTTATTTGTCATTGATCCATTAATGCATTTATACAGCATTTGTGGGCCGTTCCACAAAATGGATGCCTTTTCCATTTCAGAAAGGTGATTTAAGTACAATTTTTTAAATATTTTAAACGTTCAGTATAACCTTTTTTACTTTATAAAAAGTGATTCTTTATCCACTTATATCCATCAGTTGTTTACTTATATTTTCAAATACCTGCATGCAATTAGAGCTGTAATTCATTTCTGTAGTTACATGTATAATTAACAACTGTAACACTGTTGACCCTACCCCTAAACCTAACCAAAGCACCAGACCTGTCTCTGACCTTAACCATATCCCACCTCAATAGCAACAAAAGTGTTTTGCAATGCAACATGACCATAAGTAGGCTACATTTTACCAAACAATTAATCTTTTCTTCTAAATCGCTTTTTTTAAAATCATCTCAGAGATCTTTATTTGTCATTGATCCATTAATACATTTATATAGCAATGCAGAATTAAATAGTCTATAATTGCACCTTTTCGTGGTATATAAACAACTATCTGTGCTGTCTTCACTAATGACACAGGTAGGCTGCATTCAGCACCTCGGATAGCGACATCGATCTGATTCAGGCCTTCCACATTTACCGTTTATTATTGACATCGCTTTCCAACTAAACTTAATAACATAATTTAATAAAGGAAATGCCACTAAGTGGAGGTTAATGCGGTGTAGGCATCGTGAAAACAGGAAGAACCAACCTAACCCCATGGCCAAATGCATTGATAACAGTCAGGAAAAATGATCGTGGGAAATTTACCCCTGGATGAACGTGCATGCCCGTTCGCTTCAAAACAAAACGGCCTGGACCGAGGCTCTAGTGATCGACAAAGCACCTCCAAACAGAAAGCAGCTCACCTTTGTAAATGAGATCCTCGGTCTCCAGGTCAAAGCCCTCGCGATGACACTTTCTCCACAGACCGGAGATCGTAGAATTGAACTGGCGGCTACAGTGAGACTCCATGGCCGTCGCCGAAGCTGGAGCGTGCCGCTTCACGCGCACCTCCGTCGCTTTCCTCTCATAGCCCTTTGGAGGCATCTGGAGAGGCAAGTTGTGATTTGAGATGTAAATGTATCCGGGATCGTTACGCTTGTTTGCGTAGTTCTTACAGCGCTCGCGATGCCGCCGAGCATCCGTCTCGTACCAGTAATCGGTGCAGATGGCCATAGCCAACAAGACCAGAGCGCAAAGCGCCAAGAAAAGCCCCGCGCTGGTTAAAATCTTAATGGCGGCCATCTTCTCCGCTCGTTGGAGAACCCAGACAGACGCGCGGTCCTCCCTCGGCAGCCGTTGTGAAAGGCGAAGCCAGAAAACACACCGGATCTCTAGCAGCTCTCACGCGCTGACATGACCAGGCTCGACTCCAGCTCGATGCGATCTGTTGTTGCAGAGCGCCCCAGACAGATGTGCTGTTTTTCCACCATCTGTTTTGCTTTTGAGTTGAGTAGAGGGGGAGAGATGGGAAGAGGAGAGGCGATGCGAGGACCAAGACTCAGTGAGTGGTGCTTGGTGTGAGTGCAATGCTCTCTCTTTCCTCTTGGGCCTCAGCGAACTGAGAAGAGACCAATTAGGTGCCTCTGGAACAAGAGGAATGAGTGATAAACATGAGAGGGTCATTTATTGATTACAAACTCCGGCATAGCGTCACAGATCCAACCAGCTGTTCAAATATTTCTTCAAGACTACACAGTATCCTATTTGTTCTCTTACTCTCTTTGACATTTAAACATCTTTCATTATTATTAATTGGCGGGGTGTTCCACGAAATAGGTGCCTTTTCCATTTCAGAAAGCTGGTTTAAGTAGCCTACATTTTTTAAAAAGATTCAGTATAACCTTTTTTACTGTATAAAAAGTTATCTTTACCCACTTATATCCATTAGTTGTTTACCTATATTTACAAATACCTGCATGCAATTCATTTCTGTAGTTACATGTTTAATTAACAACTGTAACACTGTTGACCCTACCCCTAAACCAAAGCACCAAACCTGTCTCTAACCGTAACCATATCCCACCTCAATAGCAACAAAAGTGTTTTGCAATACAACATAAGTACATTTTACCAAACAATTAATCTTTTCTTAATACTTAAAGACACCTAATATAAAATGGGACCCCATCTGTTTTTTCCAACTTATTTTTTTACCCATCTTTTTATTATAAAGCATGTACATGGTCTATAAGGGACATAAAACTTTTTGTATACAGAAAAAAATATTTTATTCCACACACACACAAAAAACAACAACAACTGTCTTAACTCTCAAAATCACTATTTTATATCTTTATTTCAAAATTCTGAAAGATAAAATCTCCAAAAAAACAATCCTCAAAAAATCAAGTATAAGATAAAGTGCTAACCTGTGAACACACCTTCAAGTCTTTTAATTAAATGTCAAATTAAATATAAAGAAGTTAAATCCAAAATACAAGCTTCAAATTATTTTTTTTACTCCAAACAAAATCAGTGTATTTGTCTATTTTATGTGGAAACACACATTAATACAGCAAATATGGGCCAAATACTGGCCAAAAAAGCATTATGTTGACAATTAAAAAAACAACAACAAATGTCTATAATAAAACAGTAAAAATTTGCTAGCTATTTGTTTTCTTACAGATGTTCACTAGAGATACAATTTCAGATTACAACTTCAGCATTCCCCCTTTCTTAAAGTTAAATATATATATATATATATATATATATATACTCAATATATTCTCTCTCTATAAAATCATTGTCTTACATATTCTCTGGATTGCCCTGAAAATTCTGATATATTAGCACTTTCAGAAAAGTAAACAAATCTGAACAGAAAACTGCTCAAAGGAAACTCCCAGAAGACAGCACAGTGTCCTGCCCACGTACAGTAGACTTTGTCTTCTGAAACATTCCCAGCCGCAGTAAATAAAAAAGTACAAATCTAACCCATACTATACAAACAGAGAAAGTACTTGTTACTGTGCTATAACAAAAAAAATCATATACACTGAAATCTGAAATTGAATAGACATTTGCCCTTCCACATCACATCCGGTGGGCGAAATGTTTTACAGTCTAAAACTTTGCGTCTGTTCTTTCCAGACATTCTTGACAGTCTTGTTATTTCAGCATTATTTTCCTTCACGACTCCTCTCCATATCGCTCTCATCGTTTCCCCATGATCAGGTGCACTCACCTCTTATATTAATATACTTGTGTGAACTGTAGCAGGACTAACATGCCACCTGCCATCCATGGAGGTGGCCCACAGAGAGGGACAGAAGCACTGAGAAAAGCTTCAGGAGCGTGGGAGGTTCAGGTCAAGATACAGGAGAATAAATCACGTTAGTACAAACAGCCACATTTTAGGTGCCCATCAAAAGCGGTTTGAAGGACAAGACATAAAGACTTTCAAAAATAAAAAAGCAGCATATCATTGTCTAAAGTTCCAGGCAGTTTCCCACACACAGTGGGCTCTGTCAGGGCAGATGACAAAGGAAGACAACCCACAGGCTAGTCGTTATGGCAACAGTCCCTTGCCAAACAGACTGTGTTGAAATAGGACAAGTGTGAACACAAAATCAATACCACCCCCTGATTCCCATATGACATTTCAGACCCAGACTGTGCAGTAAAAATGTGCTTGTGGCACGCATCTTGGCATAGCCGACACCGTTGCAGAAATGCTACTTTGAACACATACAGGACTTGGAGCGGCAGGCAATACAAGCAGACTGAGACAAAATAGACTCCTAAGATGCGCAAATAAACCCCACACAGTTGTCTTCCAAGCAAACTGCATCAGCCTAGAGGAACAGTAGTGGAAAGCCAATGCACGTGGACACGTCACAGAAGCACAGTCTAGGTTGCTAACGGTTAAACATGGTGGGGAGTTCATCTCATGAGAGTCATTTGACATAATGGTTCCTCTGCATGGGCATGTAACAGTAAAGGAATAGGTGGTAATTTAGCAGGTCATGTGCAACCCATGCTGGAAACATTGCATCCTCATTATTAAATGCATACTCCTACTTCAGGAAGGTACTGCATATGCAGTGTCATTCTGACACGAAAACCATAACTTCTAAATGTCATTTAGAGTCCATTACCTCTAATTCAATAGAAAAAGACACTCAGCCAACATGCAACACTTCGGTGTCACAAGTAATTTACTGTATGGTTCTACATCTAAAAATGAGAAATAAAAGTGAAATATCACAAATTCATGTTAGCAATTTAGTAAAGCTGAAATAGAAAAAGCTGTTAATGGTTAAATGTGGATCAGAACACAGCCATCAAATATACGAAGAAAGGTAAAACAAGGTGAATCTGTTTTCGTCCCTTAAAGGGACAGTTCACCCTCAGTTGTCTCCCATTGACTTGCATAGTGTTTTTTTTCTCTCCATATTGTGAAAGTCAATTTCCTTTAAAGGGAAAGGGACTCAAAATAAAAATTGTTTCTTTTACTCACCCTTGTATTGTTCCAAACCGATATTATTCAAAATTTCTTCTTGTTTTTATTTTTTTGGGTGAACTATCCCTTTTATTGAAATAACATGCGTTTTCAGCATTTCTGTATTTGCACCGAATAAGAGTCACTGATTATCTGTTATTACAGCCATAGTCACCTAAAAATGTAAATTCTGTCATCATTTATTCACCCTCAAGTTGTTCCAACCCTGTATGAATTTCGTTCTGCTGTTGAATACAAAATATATTTTGAAAAATGTTGATGGTAGCTGTTGACTTCCATAGTATAGAAAAAAAAATACTACTTTGGAAGTCAGTGGCTACTGTCAACTGCTTGGTTACCACACTCAAAAAAATAGCTCTTTGGCTGAACATGATTCAATCATGGACAGTGGTTCCACGTGAATGAAGCATGTAAAACTGAATAGAACCATCCATGTACAACTAACTAGAATCAATGGTGTTCCTTTAATTTGAATGAATGGTTTTAGTTTAACTTAAATAAATGATTTTCATTTAAATTGACATTCAAATAATCCTACAATTAATGCTTCCTGTTTAGTCATGTGGTGTAACAAACTAAATATAACTTTTCTTTACACATGATGTCCGGTGTTGGCAATCCAGAATCGATACTGGTTTCATCCAGAGCACTACCATAGTGATTGCTTTATTATTAAAGTGATTTGGATTTTTATTAGCAGGTCCTCAACCCAAGCACAAGCTCAAGACTTCACCACAATGGTAACCCTAAACCACTAACATAACAGAAACTTTTAAATACCAACATAATAGAACAGTAATCATTAAGAAGTCTCTCAATTTTCTCATCTTGCTAAAAAATGCTTAAAATTACACTTTATTTCAACATTTACTCTCCCAGTTCAGCCCCTTTGCAAAGCATAATGGGAAGTGAAAATCCTGTCTGATTGAGTCCTGGTTGGGTTATTTGATTGAAACATGTTATTTCAATATGAAAACATCAAGTTAAGTCAAAGAGTAATTGTTTCAAGTCAACTTAACATGAAGCAATCACATTTGAAACAGAAACCTGATACAATGTTGTTGAATCAAAATAAATTGTTTAAATAAAGTGAAAGGCATCAAAAAATCATTTTTTTGAGTGCAACATTCTTCAAAATGTTAGTAAAGGGTGAGTAAATTACAGAATTTTAATTTTTGGATGAACTATCCAAACAGCTTTTCAGCAGTAGAGAGGAGAGACACTTTGTTAGAAGGCTAGCAAATGATTCAGATTTGATAAACTGTCAGCTGAACTGATTAATACATTTCTATAATTAATACAGTGCTGGGAGCAGTGCTGCTCCTACAAGTAAAAGCTGCACACTTATAAATCAGACGCAACAGTTTTAAATCAAACTGTAATTGTTTATTTCAAATATAACATTGGGAGGACTTAAAAGTTAAACATTTCTTTCTTTCAACATGACATCGTTAACAGAATAAATATATATATAGTCTCTTTTCAAATATTTACAATCTGGCAAAGACTGTTCTGACCTGCCATGTGACTCGTTCAGAACATTCTTTTCAGTAACATTCCATATACAAAACTCTTAAACAGACAGTCCATTTATCTTATCTTTTTAAAAATGTGATTGAAATGTCTGAAATGGCACCAAGTCAGTTAAGTAAAAGAACTGTCTGCTTATGAATGCATCAATCCTCAAGACTAAATCACTCAAAACTGTGTATTGTATTGCAATGCCAGGACCACAATGAACTGTTCAGAAAATCAGTAAATTAAAGCTAAAATGCAGCAGTGTAGTGGCTATCAGGACACAATCAGTAACAAGACTAAATACTGTAAGACAGACAGGAATACTACATGACAATAAGGACTGTTAAGTATTTCAAAAGTGTTTGACAAAAGGAGTGTGTTCATTGATGTATGTGCAATTAGGAATATGTAGTCATGCAAAGTCTTAACTTGAGCAAATGAAGTGTGAAATGAGCTTGTATAGACTTCAACAGAATGACTTATAAAAGTGAAGCAGTATTAGTATTATAGAAACGCAATGATGATGACCATCAAAAATCTGATTATGTAAGCATATGTGCCTGTGCCTTAATAAAGGAAAAAAGTGTTGACTTGTGAAACCTGCATGTGCAGTGTGCTGTGGCATACTATCAAAGCATATCACAGTAACCTAGTGATATTGGAAATGTGTTTGACAACAAAAACATTTTGACAACAGTAACAAGATCAATGACACCAGGCAGGAACATGAACAAGAACGCAGAATACTACCAAATGTGATGGCATATTTGAGCCAAAACAACCACTGTTATTTCTGAGCACCATTTGCACAAACCTGTATTTCCCTTCAGTTTCAGATGGTGCCTATAAGGCATCATGAGTTCAGTTTCAATTTAATCCGGACACAGAGGTGTATGACAGATAAGGCTAAAATCACATGGAGACAGATTCAAACACCTGATTGTCAAGGCTGTTTCTTTCATAGGTCTTTCCTCACATGGTCTTTGGGGGTGACAAAATGTCTAAATTATTTAAAGCATAACCAGTGGAGTGAATTGTCCATAAGTCCTCCAACATGCTAGGTAGCACTCTAAATGTCCCATGATAAAAGCAGTGCTCGTCTGTGGCTAGTCCATGACGACTGAGAGAAGAGCCATGACTGCTATCCCACAAAACAACAGCAGAACCTGTAGGAAGGAGTTCCTGTGGGAACATGATCATTGGTTATTTAATATGTGAAGTACGGCAGGATTGTACTGTGGCAGACGAACAGACAGAAAGACCCCATTCTCAGAGAAGTGGACACCTTACCTAGGGTTGGTCTCCTGTAGTAGATCAGGTACCACATTGACCAAGGCAATGTAGAGAAAGCCACCTGAAGTGAAGGGCAGGATCCAGGCAGTGGCATTCTCTAGAAAGACGCATGAGCAGAACCAACACTGAAGAATGTATTTGATGAGGTGCTTATGTGCTCATGACTTTTAGATGTGCCTCACCTGCCCCATGCTGTGATTGGGAGCAAAGAGCAAAACATGCCCCCAGGATTCCTCCTAACGCTGTAGAGAGCTGCATACGGGCAGCTTTCCAGCGGTCAAATCCTGCTCGCAGCAGAATGGCAAAATCTCCCACCTTTCCATAAAGACAGAAATGTGTGTACAGCAACAGAAATGGGTAAGTACTGAGTACTATAAAGTATTGAGGCATTTCACATGCAGTAACTCTTGAATGACTTCTTGCTCATTCCAAGTCAATAATAATAAACTGTTATCAATCAGTTTAAAAAATGAAATGTGTTGTTTCTGTATACTAATTACCTGGTTGAAACTCAAAAGACAGAGAAAGAGAGAAAGATACTGAGATACATACCTCATGAGGGATCTCATGAAGCAGAATAGCGAACGTTGTTAAGAAACCAACCTGTTAGGAAAAGTAAAATAAGGTATTGTATACATACGATAAATATATTGTAGTATACCCTTGTTTTCTAATTCAACCATGGTAGGGCAGCAAAACCATATTTTATAATCCAGACAACGTTTATTTGGCACATATGTTTAACTGAACGTCAACAGAAGCTATGGGGGAGGTAGCAAAAACAGTAAAATGGCACAGTTCTCCATCAATACTCTCCCTTGCATTTCTGCAGCCAAATATGTATGTCCAGGCCAGTGAGCAAATGTGTAAAAGTGTGTTTCTCTGTGCAAGTACGGTGGTTTCTGTTGCACCAAGTCCATTTCCTCTGAAACTCCCTCCCCACGCATGCTGGGAGCCTTATGCTTCTCCACCTGGACTTCAACTTCACAAAGCCATATAAATACTGTTGCACTATAAATATTCCAACACATCACATAAACATCTCTATCTCACTGTTTGCAATGATCTCCGCTGACCAAAAGAATTATGGGGGAAGCTATCAGTTTAGGGTTTAAAATGCTTGAAATTGTCCAAGCCATATTATATTTACACAGGAACTCTGAATCTATTTATAAAGCACACAAGTCATTATTACCAGACATCCAACTGCCCTACACAGAACTGTTCACGTTAAGCAAAGATTTGAACTAGTCATTAATAGTCCACTCTAGTAGGCTGTGCTAGCAGCAATTGGCTTTCCTTTAGCATTAGTTTATTGAGTAGTAGTAGTACAAATGAAGGCTGACTCCCATTTATATGGAATTGAGCTCTGTTTGCTCTTACCTTTCGGCTTACTAAGAAGCTTCCCGCCACTGCCAGCCCATGAGTGAAGTTATCAATGCAGTTAGCAAGAAGGTTTAGATAACCACTTGTCTGAAAAAAACAAAAACAAAAAAAACAACAACAAGATAATAGGTAACAGACACTTTACAAATGCTGTATGATTGGTTCCAAGGAAACAGTTCTAGTACTTGTCTCTGATAATCTAATAACCACTTAGAGCTTTTACTGTGCACAAGGCACGATTTGTGTGCGCATCTTACCTTTATTTTCTCTGGCTCTGTGTAAGGGCTGATGTCAGTCTTTGGCTTGGAGTCGGAGTTGTTATTTGAGCAGATGCCATTTGTTTGTGGGGACACAGAGACCTCGCTGCTCAGATCTGTTGAAGACAACTATTATAGAAAGAGAGAGAACACCACAATAAGTCTTGCTAACAAATCTGGGTCTCATTTCACAGCATCCAAGAGCAAACAGACAATTTTACCCACTAGCAAATCTTCAAATTAAATCGGATACCAAGAAAAATTAACCAGGTACACCACTATTCAAAAGTTTAGGGTCAGCAAGATTGATTGATTTTAATTAATACTTTTAATTAGCAAGGATGTATTAAAGTGATCAAAAGTGACAAGAAAGACTTCAACATTATTACAAAAGATTTCTATTTCAAATAAATGCTGCTTTTTCAATTTTATATTCAAATAATACTGAAAGATTGTATCACTTTCCACATTAATATTAAGC
Source organism: Tor tambroides (assembly GCA_021397915.2). Taxonomy (NCBI): domain Eukaryota; kingdom Metazoa; phylum Chordata; class Actinopteri; order Cypriniformes; family Cyprinidae; genus Tor; species Tor tambroides. The sequence continues at coordinate 20,010 of JAFVLL020024555.1, read as the reverse complement.
AACACTACTGTTTTTAACATTAAGAAATGTCTCTTGAGCACAAAACCAGCATATTAGAATGATTTCTGAAGGATCATGTGACACTGAAGACGAAAATAATGGATGCTGAAATTTCAGCATTGTCATCACAGGAACAAATTACATTTTAAAATATTAATATATAATCAGTATACAATCAGTCATTTTAAACACTAACATTTCCCAATATTACAGTTTTTACTGCATTTTTGAACCAAAAAAAAAAAAAAAAAAAAAAATGGTGAGCATAAGAAACTTCTTTCAAGAACATTTAAAAATCATACCTACCCTCAAATTTCAATCCACTCCAACACATGCAATTTTATGTGCCATTACTGATAATATTTGAAACATTTACTCACAGTGCTACCTTTTATATGTACACTGCTATAAACACGTTTTCCTCAGGTTATAAAAATGGATGGAACGTTTTGTGGGAAAACAGCACATCACTACTCTACTGGTAAATAACTAGAAATTATTTTTTTATTCTTAAATCAAACAGACTAACAACACTCAGTTTAGCTCCATTTCTACAGAACACTAGCTTATACTCAAAGTTCAAAAATTTAAGCATTCGTGTCATTAAAATCATTTCTGCATCTACATTCACAAAATTCTTTCCACAGTTTGGGGAGATGGCTGACAAAAGCTGACTGTGAGAAAACAATCGTCCTTTATAGCAGCAGGTATTTTAGATTGTAATAACAGAACTAGACGCTTCCTCCCTGTTCTAGCCCACAGTCTGTAAGGCCTCTCAGCTGTGGTTTCAGCGCACCGTGGCTGACTTCTGTGGCCCGTCTGTCTGCTGATGGAATGCTGGTGGCAGCAGCTTCCTGCTAGATGCTATTTATAGCTACCCAAACAGAGCAGAGGCTATCAGTCAAACTCCCAGGTCTCCCGTAAGCAAGAAAGAAGACTCAAACATAGGCATTCACAAACAAATTCAAGTCATAGACCAAGTAAAATTAAAAGTTATAATTAGAAGGGAAGGAAGTGGAGGGGTGGGGGGGGACTGGACGTCTACGTCACAGGCACCGCAAGCTCCTCTGTTTGGTGTGATTTGAGTGTCCAAGGCACTCAAGACTCGCACTTAAAAAAAAAAAGTGACAATCAAAATCAGACAATACATTAGGTCTACCAAATGTTAAATGGGAATCAGATTTATCTATTGCCCCCGATGCCGCCTTCTGGACACAAATCTGCAAAAATATTTACTTCATGACGAAAAATGCCAACCTTCAACTTATACAATATAAAGTACTTCATAGATTTCACCTTACTGGACGAAAATTATTTAAAATGGGTTTTACTTCAGAAACATGCACACATTGTACACAAAACACCCCAGACACCTATCTTCACGCCATGTGGCATTGCACCCCAGTTAAAGAATTTTGGGAAAATGTTACTGAGTCACTATCCAACCTTATGGGATGTCACATCCCATTGTCTCCCTCCCTCTGTATATTAGGTGACACATCCATAATCAACTCAAACGATACAGATAGTAAATTACTCCTAGTGGCTCTAACTATTGCCAAGAAAACTATCCTCATGAACTGGAAATCAAGGAATATCATACATATTACATCTTGGAAAAACTTAACAACAGACTACATCTCCATGGAAAACCTGTCAACTTCCACTCAAAATAATTCAATAGAATTAAACCCCTCTTTGTTATCTCTCATAAACTTCCATCAATCATGAATCCGTTGACCCTCTTTGTCTGAAGCCATCCTCAACAACACACCATTCATCAATATCTACACAAGATTTGGGGGAAGGGGGTTAGGAAGAGGTAGCAACAATGGCTAATATCAAACTAAATTAAAAATTTATAAAAGTTTAAACTTGTTTATTTTATTTTATTTTTTTTCTTTTATTTTTTTCTTTCTCTTTCTCTATCCTTTCTGTCTCTTTCTGTTCTCTCCACTTTTTTTTTGTTTTTTTTTTTAAATGTTATTATTTTTCCTCTCTCACTCTCTTTTCTTTTCTCTTTCTCTTTTCACGCCTCTGGGCCTCGGTTGGCTGTGGCATCTCAGTCCCTGCCCTGTGTGGTTCGGTTTAGTGGTTGGTGGGTGTGCTGTGGGGCCGGGGACCTTGTATTTCCAACCTGTACCAGCTTTGGCCTAGTTTTCGTGCCTGTGGCAGGTTCAGCACTACATGCCTTGCTTTTTTTTTAATGCATCACTAGACAATATACACACATCTATTGTAAAACAAGCAAGGGAAAGGGGAGAAGAGAGGGAAGGAAAAAGAGGGAAGGGAAAAAGAGGGAAAAAATAAAAATAAAAAGGAAAATATAATTATAATAAAAAAATAAATAAATAAATAAAAATGCATATGTATATCAGACACACACAGGGTTAGTGGGACGTGAGCATGGGGGCCTGGACTACTGGACTGGCTCCACGCTGCACGTCACGCTTTTTTAATGCACAATATACTCAACAATACATAATACATATACATATGTAGGGTAAGCGTGGCATGTGAGTGGCGGCCAGGGGCGGGACTTTGGGCCTTGTGCCCCGCAGCACCTCTCCTTGATGGCTCGTCTTGGGCCTAACTTATGCCTTGCTCACAGAGGGCCTACAATATCTTACTCTTTATAGCTTTATTATTATTATTATTATTATTATTATTATTATTATTATTATTTCGTCATTACTACTACTATTACTACCATTATTATTATTATTTATTATTATTATCATTATTATTACTATTTGTCCTCTTCCTGATCTTCCAACTTTCCCCTCATTTCTGATTAATTGAGTTAATTACTATTATTATTTTTTATTTTTTAGTGTTATTATTTATTTAGTAATATTATTGCTGCTACTATTACTATTATTACTTATCACCTTCCTCACCCTCCATCCTCTAATTTTTGTTATTAATGATATTATTATTATTTTCATTATTATTATTATTATTATTATTATTATTATTATTATTACTGTTATCATTACTGTTTTTGTTTTTTTACTATTGTTATGTCTGTTGTGCTTTTTATTTATTTTTATTTTTTTGTTTATATACCCCCACCCCCAACACCCAGTCACACTTACACACACACACATACATATACACTCACACAAATGACGTTGGCTGTCATGTATGTTTTGTTGACCTTGGTTTTTTTTGTATTTGATTTGTCACCTGTAAATAGTATGTTTGTTTGCATAATAAAAAAACAAAAAAAACAAACAAAAAAAAAACACAGAGATGTGTCAGAAGAAAAAAAAAAAAAAAAAAAAAGTGACAGAGCTGATGTCATGTCTACACTAGAAAGGTAGGCAGAACAAAACTGTAATTCATTTGTTTTAGGAAGCATCTAAAAGCAAATATTTCAAGGCCTTAAGCTGTTATATCCCTCAGGGTGGAGCCCGAAAAGTGAAATAAGGTGTGCGTGTGTGTGTTTAACTGACTGATGCAACATGGTGATGCAATACACTGAAATAAAGCCAGAATAAAAGGGGTTTGGGGTTCTTCTTGAATGCCAGGAACAGTCCTGTGGGTATTTGAATGGGACATGAGTTGTAAAGTTTTAAATATCCATCTGACACAAACAGTGATTCATGATTCTTGACTCTACAACATTTCTATAGCATCAGTTATTCAATCAGTACTATTCTCTCTCTCTGTGTTTTCACTGAAACATCTTAATCTTTAAATCAACAAGTTTAATCGAGAACACGCTGTAACAAATTTGTTTCACTTAAATGTGTTGTTCTGTACTTCTGTGGTGCTAATAATTATTGTACTATTTACTGTCACGAATCATCAATTTTTTTTAAATAATTAGGTCAGGTAAATTTTAGAAATTATATCATTAATTATGAAACATTGGTTTAGTACAGATAAGTTTTTGTACTAATTTTGCACGTTTTTTATTTTTTTATTTTTTTATTTTTAGATAATTTGCTTTTGCAGTGATGGGAGCATTTTAGATATTTCTGTAACATTCTGGCATATTCTAGTGCTTTCCAGAACATTCCAGAACATTGTGGGACTAATTATAAAAGACAAAAATCATCCAACGTACACTTCTGAAGTTTTGGACAACTCGCTTTTGGTAAGTGTTCATGTTACACTGTTAGTAGCTCAGTATTATGCATGTACCATGCAATTTTTATGAATGAGTGATAACAGATTAGATTGTATAAGTTGTCAAAATTTTTAGTTTTCACAAGCACTGTTAATGATACATAAAATGTAATATAATTTTTGTATTCAACATGCCAAACTGCATAAACATACAAAAATAAAAGCAAAACCTCTATAATAATTAGTTTCACAATGGAATTATTAAAAAAAAAAAAAACTAATAAGAGAGCATTAAGAGCTGCAAAGAACCAGTCAAAAGTGAACTTTTTCCAGAGACTCAACATCAAAGACAAAACCACTTTGCTTTACAAATATTTACAACACTTAGGTCATTGTTTACAAAACAAGAAAAATGCTTAGTTAAAGGTCCTGTGAAATCACAAACTATTATTCCATCAGCCAGTACTCAAAAGGAAAATAGTACTTTTTGTAGTTAAAAAGAAATAAACAATTGGACTCTAATTGTATTCTACCTGATGGTTAATGTGGCTGCATAATGAATGTGTGAGTCTGTAGAGTGCATAACTCCAATATCATGCTTTGGCTCCTCCATGAGGCTGAGAATTGCAATGTTCCAATGCGCACACACACACATCAATTGAACCGATTCAAAATGCTGGAATATGTACTAAAAGCTTATGTAACTTACTTTAGCTCTTTGGGAGGCAGCTTTGCTCTCTGGGTCACTGTCTTCATCTGGGAAGACCTTTTCCAAAATCAGAAAGGACAGCAGACCCCCTATCACCCACAAACCCTGCGTATGATAGTGCCTGTGGGACCCATCTATCCAACACATGCAAACACAAAAAAGGGCGGGGAAGAGAATTTTCCCATTTTTAATAAAATTAAAGAACAAAAAAAAAAAAATTCAAGCTCTGTCCAGTGTTGTTACTGTTAACTAAAAGTATTTAAAATCATTTAATTAAATAAAAAAAGCTGAAATAAAATATCAATATAACATGAAAAATTAAACTGAAAAATAACTCTAAACAGAAATACAAAACAGCAAATAATAATATCACCTATAATAGTAACAAAAATACCCAGAGTGGACTTTTTAAAAATGTTAGTAACACTGTGTGAGCCTTGAATCCCAAAAATGAAGACATAAGATCAATAAAGGGACCAACATTTGCTTCAAAGTAAATGTTACTGCCATTTTCCATATTGATTTAAATATGAGAAACTGAGTTACCAGAGGGAAAAGGTTTAGCAAAGGGTGAATTACTACACACTATTGATGTTAAAATGTTAAAAAAACATGGTTTCCTGAAAAACGATGTAAGGGATCCCCATTCAGGAGAGAGAAGGGGGGGGGGGGGGGGGGGTGTTGTGGACGAATTACAAAACCACTCAAGCTTACACCTACGGGGGAGTCACAGAAAGGGTTATTAAAAAAAAACAGACCAAAAAGAAACAGAGATAAGACTAAGAAACTAAACGAGCACACAGATGATGATTAATGCATGAGCACCAGCAAATGTTATATATAATGTGAGAATTCTCACCAGGACTGGAAGTGTAAGCCCAGGCTTCAGGAAGAAGGTGGAGAAACACATCGCCTAGGAGCCCACCAATGGCAAAACTCAGCAGCTTCTTCAGCTTCTGACACCCAGCTGCAAACAGTGTAAGAGCATCAGCGGAAGTTCATAAACAAACATTAGCAGAAATTCTTTATATGCAACACTTCAAAGATCTTGCTGTGTTAAGCAAATTGAGCAAATCCTTCACATAAAGCAGATGGAGAAACCACCATACAGTTACAGACTCAATCTACAAGCCAAACTCTTACATTTAATTATTATTTTGTTTTTCATTCAGCTTCAGTTCTGAAGCTGCACAGCTTTAATAAAGTGGTTTTGCAACCTTAAAGAGTTTGTGGGAATATATTGTAACAGGCATAAAATATCTAAAGTCATTACACCGCACTGCTTTGAAAATCATGTGGTCAGTCTCTGCGGCACAGAACACGCCTAAACCACTTATAATTCAGACTAACCCTCTACTCTCCTGTCCATTGCACCCTATGGTGAATCAGAACAGACCTCTTAAAGGGATAGTTCACCCAAAAAGGAAAATTCTGTCATCATTTACTCACCCTCAAGTAGTTCCAAACCTGTATGAATTTCTTTGTTCTGCCGAACACAAAGGAAGATATTTTGAAGAAAGTTTGTAACCAGGCTGTTTTGGGGCACCATTTACTTCCATAGTAGGAAAAAAAAATACTATGGAAGTCCATGGTGCCCCAGAACTGCTCTGTTTCCCACATTCTTAAGAATATCTTCCTTTGTGTTCAGCAGAACAAAGACATTCATACAGGTTTGGAACTACTTGAGGGTGAGTAAATAATGACAGAATTTTCATTTTTGGGTGAACTATCCCTTTAAGCCTGTCTACTTCCTGACTGAGATCCACTGCCAGACTCTGATCTATTTCTGCATGACTGATATCATTGCAGACAAAAGTTCGACCGAGCAGCACTGCCCTCTGCAAAGGTCTTTAGAATGCAACCTGTCAACCATATAATGTTACTGCACACTTTCTGGCATCCAATTATGGTTCTGTTGGTTCTTCTATTGAACGTCCACTACATCAAGAACTATTTAGACAAGCCATGACAGGTGTAGCTGAAAATGCGATTGCTCAACAAATTCTTTTATAGGTCAAGCATGCTCACACAACACATTTTTCTAAGTGATCACTGGATATTGTCTCTGCAACATTCTTTATATAAGTTTGGGGAAGATTCCTAAATTTAATCTAAAATACACACATAGTTTGAGGAAGATTCAATGAGGACAATCCCCAAAATTAATATGTCTGCTCATTAATTTAGCATGCAAAATGCTCTTATTTTCTGTTTCCTCTCAAAAACAAAACCGCAGATTATTCTAACAATTTTGTTAACTGTACCTACTCAACTATAACCTTCTTCCAGTCAACAGCAATGTCATTTTGACCATTAAGTACCTAAAGCTAGTAATCGAGTAAGCTGTGAAATATTTTAACTTTGCTTACACATTGTCAACTACCTACAAGCCAGTCTTCCCTTTCAGATGCCAATAAAGTGCAAAAGCATAGTGAGGAGTGTGGTATATCCAGTGTGAACCAGTATTATTTAATAGAAAACTGTAAATAAAACAATAAAATAGATCAATAAAAACAAACAGACTTGTTTTACAGATTAATTTAGGATTGGACTAGACACCTTACACAAAATGTTATTGTATTAGTATTATAACTGTGGCTAATTCTGTGGCTGGGAAATTACTTTACTATGGTACGAAAAACAAAATGTGGAACCAGGCATAAGCAGCAAAGGGAAAAAACCCACAAAGAACATGAGCTTAAAGTGAAAGGAGCTCTGCTTTAAAATAACCAAACAACTGTAAAGACCTAAATCAGTCTACAAGCCGGATATTTCTTGCTTGTATTAATAACAAACACATGTCTATTTGTCACACTAGGCCTGGTGTGTGACCAGAACATTTGAACAATCATCTTATTTTTTTCCTTTCTGCTCACAAACTATAGAAGACACTGCACAGGGCCAGAAAGACTCATCGTTTTTCCACCTCTGATAGAATGAATAAAGAGGAGACATGTGTCGTGGCCTAATGGTTAGAGAGTCGGGCTTGTAACCTGAAGGTCGCCGGTTCGATTCTCGCACCGGCAGGAATTGAAGGTGCGGATTGTGAATGAACAGCACTCTCACCACCTTCGATACCATGACTGAGGTGCCCTTGAGCAAGGCATCGAACCCCTAATTGCTCCCCGGGCAATTAGGAGCAATGGCTGCCCAATGGCTGCCCACTGCTCCGGGAGTGTGTGTGTGTGTGTGTGTGCGTGCGTGCGTGCGTTCACTACTCACTGCTGTGTGTGTGTTCACTTGGATGGGTTAAACGCAGAGCACCAATTTCGAGTATGGGTCACCATACTTGACAATATGTCACGACTTTCATAAAATACTGGATCCCTGCATAAGGTAAATATCTGTGAATATCTGGACCAGCTCTGACTGTAACACAATGCTACCTCTACCTGATCTGGTAAGCATGTAACCTGATCCTAGATTAGCTGTTACAATGAGCTGTTTACATATACATACCTCACAAAAGCATGCAGGCATAAGTTTGACTTACCCTCAGTTTTCAAAGCTGTTCCAGCTTCAATGGGTATCACTAAGAGTGGAAAGATGCCACTGAGTCCAATGGCAATCGATCCCACAAGGGAGCAGAACCAAACATCTAGGTTATCTATGGAGAACAGCTCATCCAGGTACTGGAGGTCTAGAAGGTTCTTAATGCCCCATGGTCCTGGTCCTGCAGGTGCAGTCTTTGCTTGGGCCACAGCAGTCTGAGCCATCATCTTCCCACCAAGGGATGATGCCAGTAGGGCGGTGCCAAGGAGCAGCACAGCAAATGCCCAAACGGGCTTCTCGGGTCCTGCGCTCATCAACCCAGACCTCCGCAAAGCACTTGGAAGAAACATGTAGGGTGCTTTAAGGCAGAGAGGAGCCTTCAAACAAAATTTCATGAAGTAGAAAGATTAGTTGAGTTTCAATAAGGTTCGGGGTTTCTTAGTCCCAGAGAAATAAATAGTTAGTTTATTGTGTTAGCGGCATCAAATGCTTGAGCTACTTAACAGCAATTTAACTAGCCTAGATTTTCAGAAACCAGAATTTATATTCTATTCTGTATACACTACCACTCAAAAGTTAGAGTAAAGGCTTTTACATTGTTACAATATGTGTGTGTTTGTGTATGTATATAAAACATAAATGTGGTTCTTTTGAACTTTATATTGAAAGAATCCTAGAAAAAATAAAGTATCACAATACCCACAAAAATATTAACCAGCATGGTTTTCAATATTGACAGTAAAAATATATATATAAATTACTTGAGTCCCAAATCAACATATTGGGATTAAAACAAAAACTTTTAAACAGTACTGTATTTATTTTTTCTTTGCACATTTACATCTCTGAAACTTACTTCTACTATTGGGTGCACAGAAATTCTAAACACACTTACTACTCACACTTGCTATTTTTTTTTTTTTTTTTTTTTTGGTACAACTAATTTTTGAAACATTTTTCCCCACAAAGATGTGAGTTAATCTGTTGCTGCTCTTATATAGCAACTTGTTAACAAGACCTTTAAAATGAATGTATGACTATAAGAAATTTATGTTGTTTAACAAAATACAAAAGTGTCTTTAAGTAACGGTATCCAAAGACTTCTATTTAAAAATACTTTGGAAATTCCAGAGGGAAGCCATGGTGAAGTAGTCCTCTGGCTTGGCTTACAAATTAAAAGGTCTGGATATAGTGACTAAGTGCTTCCATTCCTATCCACTAACACACACACACACACACACACACAAAAACAATATACACCACATAAAAAGACATACATTCAAAAAGACCTAGACAACATGAGTCACAATCTAAACACCACACCTTTTAGGTAGTTACTGCCAACACAGGAAAATAAATCTACATAGAGATGGAAACATGATATCAAATAATGCATTACAGTAAGGCCTAACACAATCACTTCAAACAGTTTATAACTAGCACCCATAATAATGAGAATAAATGTGTTCAGCTGTCTTCAACAGCTTATCTTTATATAACATTGAAACTCGGCATGAGTTTAAATCGTCTTTATTGCACAAATATATACAGAGTAAACACATAAAAACAAAACACTTTTATTTTAACAGTTGTGATTGCCATTAATAATACCCGTTATGGGTGGACAAAAATGCAAATGCTACATTCACGGAGGAGCAGCACGTTTGGACGGTCTGTGGACGTGCAGGAGTTGAGGGAGCGGCGAAATTCCTGACAAATTCCAGATTAAAACACTCCAAAGTTTGCCACGTTTCAGCGTTTGGCTGCTAAACTAATTAAAACAGCAAGAAGGCCCAAATGCAAAACCGGTAGTTTTATGTGATACTTTTATGAGCTATAAGTAGCCTGTCTATACGGCAGAAACTCACAAAACACAACGTTGCTGTAATGTTTCTGATAAAAGCAACACTGCACGCAAACTACCTCGATACAAAGTTGCGTGCCTTAAAAAACAAATCACTGTCTACAAGATTCGCAGCGATAAATAAACGTTTTGTCTTACCCGTCTGAAATTCCTACAGTTTTTACTCCGGCTTGACCCTGCCATCCAGGCACTTCTGTCTAGAAGAGCAGGAGCACTGCAGCAGACAGTCTCCCGATTTCCCTCCTGAAAGATTTTCCACTGTCAGCCACGTCTCACCGACCGGAAGTGCATTTCCATTCTGTGCAGAGAGGGGCTGACTGAGCGCGCGCTAACCGGAGGAGGAGACTCAAGTACCAATACCAAACATGTGGAGAATGTGCTGGAAGAAAAGGGTTGTTGAACCCGCTATAAAAATGGCAAAAGGTAATAATGAAAAAAGTGCATTCGTTTTGGGGTCGAAGACAGATTAGATCTATCTATCTATCTATCTATCTATCTATATCTTGTAGCAACCCCTTGCAGTCTCATGGAATATCAAAGCAACCAGCAGTGCATTATCAACCACACTGAACACCTTAATTTTTCAGTCTGCCAAGAATTCAGTTTTTATCAAGTCTATTTAAATGGCAAGAGTATTGAAACTACATAATAACCTTCACAAGTCAAAACCTTAAGACAAGGCCTTTCCAAATTTGTGTTGATGAACTTTTCTAAGTCATCTTGGTACTATTGTGTCTCCAGATGTCTAAGTTCAGTACTGTTGACTACTAAGTAATGACAGTAATTTCTAACAGGAAAGCAAAACTTAAGCACACATTATATGGTGTTTGTAGCATCCTTAAAGGGATACTCCACCCCAAAATGAAAATTTTGACATTAATCACTTACCCCCATGTCGTTCCAAACCTGTAAAAGCTTCATTCGTCCTCGGAACACAATTTAAGATATTTTGGATGAAAACCGGGAGGCTTGTGACTGTCCCATTGACTGCCAAGGCACAGAAAAGTATAAAAAACATTGTCGAAATACTCCATCTGCCATCAGTGGTTCAATCTGAATTTTATGAAGCGACGAGAATACTTTTTGTACGCAAAGAAAATAAAAATAACGACATTTATTCAACAATTCGTCTCCTCTCTGTCTCTCTGTGTCACCGTAGCACCATTTTGGAGAGCATCCAATGGACGCAAAGTGCATACGCTATTCTCTGTCATCAGTAACGCATGGATACGTATTGTACATTTATTTACACTTTGATTTGAACAGAAACAGCGTATCCATACGTTACTGATGACAGAGAATAGCGTATGCACTTTGCGTCCATCGGATGCTTTTCAAAATGACGCTACGCAGAGACAGAGGAGACGAATTGTTAAATAAATGTCGTTATTTTTATTTTCTTTGCGCATTAAAAAGTATTCTTGTCGCTTCATAAAATTCAGATTGAACCACTGATGGCAGATGGAGTATTTCGACAATGTTTTTTATACTTTTCTGGGCCTTGACAATGTAATTTACTTGGCAGTCAATGGGACAGTCACAAGCCTCCCGGTTGTCATCCAAAATATCTTAAATTGTGTTCCGAGGACGAACGAAGCTTTTACAGGTTTGGAACGACATGGTAAGTGATTAATGACAAAATTTTCATTTTGGGGTGGAGTATCCCTTTAATAAACATGAAGAACAGCTTGTAAGAATATGTGTTAGTGTTGGACAACTAAAACAACTTAAGGTTAGTAGTGCTCCTAATATACTGTTTTGACAGTGATTGCTAAATAGTTAAACATGAAGGATGGAAAGTGAAGATCATTTTCTAACTCTAGTTGTTGAATATTGTCTGCAAGTAGTTCACCCAAAAATGAAAATTCTGGCATCATTTATTCACCATCATGCATGCCATTCCAAACCTGTATGAGATTATTTCTTCTGCAGGACACAAAAGAGCATATATTGAAGAACATACTCAACACTGAATATGTTCAGCAACATTGAACAGTTTTGATTTTCAATGCATGGACAAAAATGTTTTACAAAAATATATTCTTTTGGAACAACATGAGTGTGAATATATGATGACGTCTTTAAGTTTTGGGTGAACCTTGACGTTTGGCCATTTATGCCACTCCTGACCACAAGATGGAGCAGTTGATTGATGTGTAAAGTCTGAAACGCAGCACACAACCCCCCGGTTTCACAGACAAGGCTTAAGCCTAGTTCTAGACTAAAATGTAAATCTGAGCTGTTTCAACTGAAAGAAACTTGCACTGACTGATCTTAAAACATGTCAGTGCCTTTGTTTTGTCTTAAGATGCACACCAGTAATTCTTTTTTCTAAGGCATGTTTATAAAAACTACTTAAATGTCCTAATTGAACTATGGCCTAATCCTGGTTTAGGCAAAGCCCTGTCTATGAAACCGGGCCAACATTTACTAGGGTTAAGGCTAGAAGGGATACAGCTAAAACTACTGGGTATGCGGACATCAATATAGCGGAATTTTTGTCACACTGTACAAAAATAAGAATTGATTTTTGCATTATCGTAAGGGGTAGGTTTAGGGTTGGCGTAGGTGTAGATGTTTATAAAACACAATCTAAGGTAGAAGAGGTAGAAAAATAAATTTAATTTATAAAATAAATTTATTGTTAGCTTCCAGTTTTAGCTGTATCCCTTCTAGCCACAACCATTTACTAAACCATATCCCCATGCTCTTCCCAAAAGCATGTAGACTTAACTACATCTGTACATTAGATGATGAAAGTGCCTATTCTAACTCCTGCCCCACCCACCCATCTGATACATCAATTTCAAACATGCAAATAAGATTTAAATGAGCATACACTAAAGTTGTCAAATAATCAATCCTTGCTAAATCACATAACATATAACATTCAAAAAAACATCAACAATATCATCATCTCTTTGACTCAACGAAAAAGCAAATGTAGAGATAGGAAATATCTAGCATATATTGACTCATGCCAAAACTCTCTGCGTTTAATCGTGCAGAGTATCCCTCATTGAAACATTGCTATATAAGTCCTTTTTTCCATGAGTGTCACAGTATTTTGATTTTGTTATGGCTAAAAGGGGGTTAAGACTCCATGCTCCAGATGATACATAGTGTCTGAGTCATCCTGGCTTGACTTGAGCAATACATTTAGAAAGAGGAACAGTTTTGGAGCCATGGGGCCCACAGAACTAAAATGACAGGGACCCTTGTGTCTGTGCTTGTGTATATGTGTTTCTCTGTCCATTCATATTTACATGTTTGCAATCACCTCTGTGTAACTTTGTGGTCATTCATTCACATAGAAATACACTCTTACATTGCAGAAACTATAAGAATTCAGTCTTGAGTGCCATGAGACACTTAGTCATCCACAGGCAAACGTATCTAAGCTTCGGGTGTAGTAATCCTGATTATTATTCGTGCAGACAGGCAGAGTGCATATGTTCACTCCAGATAAAAGTCAGGACATTTTATGTGAGGATATAGCACATGATGAACATGTGGACGGGCAGCCCAAATATCTAGCATGAGACATCATCGTAATATTGTATCATATGACTTTGTCAGTAAATATAAACATGGCTCAATTAGTTTTGTGTAAACCAACACAAAGTGCTTTATGATATTGTATTAAATATTTTGTCCCTCAAGAAACTAATCAGAGGAACTAACTAAAATGACCCATATGATGACAACCTCTGACCGGTTACCATGTTAGCATCAGTGTATAAGGTCAGCTCAAACAATGCAGCAAGATATGAAGCATAATGTTTTTCCTCAGTAGACAAGCAAGTATTTGGACTCTTCTTTTTCAATATAGCTTTTGCCTGAGTGAATACGAGTTCTCCTTTCTCATACAAAGATCTCATACAGCTTGTTAATCTATAAAAACAAGATAGATCTTGAAAGTGTAGCTTTATACTAGTTTGTTTTCTGTGAACTATTTCCAACAGTGTAACTCCAGTTGTAGAGTTATGGTTTGAAGTGTTGAACGAATGGTTTCCGGTGCACTCCTTAGATCAGTGTGGTTAGTTGGATGTCCTGTTGAGTCATCCATTTTACTTCTGTGATGTGGTTTTTCCTAAGTAAATAGGACATTCAAAGAGGGGAAAAATATAGGTAAGAGTTTTATCCACTGAAATGACTGCATAGGGAAAACTTTTAATCATAAGAAATTTGGAAAGGAAGTATAAAATGGGGAATAGGTGACATCAGCCAAAAAGGACAGTAAATGGGGTCAGTTGTGATTTTCATGATGTCGTAAAATGTCTGTGGTCTTCAGTTGTTCTCTGTATGTGACAGAGGTGGAGTGGGGTTCATCTCAGTTACCAGCCGGCTTTCTTCAAAAGAGGAAGACCTTTTAGATCATCTGGTTGTCTGTAGGTTGTATGATTGTTTCCTTTTGAAAAGAATAGCTGCAACATCTAGGTGTACAACTTTAGGAGCCCAAAAAGCTCAGATTGGACTGTTGTATTTTTTAGAACCAGTCTCATCATCTCTGACACTATTACTTCATTCACTGTCATGCAATGTCTGGTTTTCCCACAAATTTTACATTTGCTGTTGTTAGCAGGACATGACTGTTAATTTTTCAGATGGATAGCAAGATCAAAACTATAGCACTGCAGCACTGCTATCTCATTCCCTGTTAGAATGTGTTGTATTTGTGCAAACCAATTTTTGACATACACAAGTATCTTATCAAGTATCAAACTGGACTTGAGCAATTGTCTGTAAGAGTAGTATTCAGTTGTTTTCTACAGTCTACAGGTTTTATACAATTTCCATGAGCCTTTCCCTTTTCAATTCTATTTAGTGATCCATGGACTTACTAATATCTTTCTGCCCTCTGCCAGGTATGGTACTGCTCTACGGCATCAATCAGCTGAACCTTTTCTCTGCTAATTTCATCCCAGACTCTATTCATATGGTGCTTATGTAGTAATGAACAACAATAGTATTCCTTGTACAGTATGTCTCTGTCTACAGTGTATTCTGAAGATTTTTTTTGATCACATCCTACAGTGGCCATTGGTTACTGTGTTGGTCGAGGTGTCTGTTAGTGCAGGTGTGACCACTTAGGCTGGACCCTGGGAGGAAGTATTGAACCTTACAGGAAGTCTGCTTTGTTAAGATAAAAACATGAAGCCACCCTCAGGTCAACCGCCCCCTCCACAACAAGTACATGGACACAAATTCAAACACACCTTACTGTTTGATGTGGCTAATTTTGCACACCAAAACCACAGAGATAAAATCAGAGAATTTTGTATATCCACTGTGTTTGAAACCCTCTGCTGCTAGTAAAGTTAGAGTTTATTCCTTATTTACCTGTTGACCATTATAAATATGTGACCCTGGACCACAAAACCAGTCTTAAGTCGCTGGGGTATATTTGTAGCAATAGCCAAAAAAACATTGTATGGGTCAAAATTATAGATTTTTCTTTTATGCCAAAAATCATTAGGATATTAAGTAAAGGTCATGTTCCATGTAGATATTTTGTAAATGTTCTACCGTAAATATATTAAAACTTAATTTTTGATTATTAATATGCATTGCTAAGAACTTCATTTGAACAACTTTAAAGGCAATTTTCTCAGTATTTAGATTTTTTCACACCCTCAGATTCCAGATTTTCAAATAGTTGTATCTCAGCCAAATATTGTTCTATCCTAACAAACCATACATCAATGGAAAGATTATTTATTCAGCTTTCAGATGATGTATAAATCTCAATGTCAAAAAATTGACCCATATGATTGGTTTTGTGATCCAGGGTCACATATATAAATATTTATAAAGACTTATAAATGAATAAATGGAAATCCCCTTGAAGAATATACACTGTATGTACAAAGGTGCATGACCATTACACCAGCAGAGCCTTTAATGACGTTGCATTCTAAATACATTAATGAGTTGAGTTTCTATGGACCTTGCGTTGTGTACTGGAGCACAGTCATGCTGGAATAGAAAAGGGCCTTCTACAAACTGTTCCCAAAAAGTAGGAAGCGTAACATTGTCAAAAATGTCTTTGTATGCTGAAGCATTAAGATTTCCCTTCACTGGATGTATGAGACCCAGCCCAACCCCTGAAAAACAGCCCCATACCATTATCTCTCCACCACCAAACATTACATTTGGCACAATGCAGTCAGGCAGGTAACCACCAAACCCAGACTCACCCATCAGATTGCCAAACAGAGAAGTGTGATTCCTCACTCTAAACAATACATTTCCACTGCTCCAGAGTCCAGTAGCATGTGCTTTATATCACTCCATCCAACACTTGGCATTGTACTTGGCGATATGATACTTGCATGCAGCTGCTCGGCCATTGAAATCCATTCCATGAAGCTTCCGCCACATCGTTTTTGTGTTGATATTAATGCTAGTTGAAGTTTGGAACTTTTCAGCTATAGAGTCAGCAGGGTGTTGGTGACCCCGTTCTATAACTTTACATGGTCTTCTGCTTCCATTTCTAGAAGGAATGAAATTTTATGAATTGACTTACTGAAAAGGTGGCATCCTATCACAATACCACAAATAAATTCACTGATCTCTTCAGAATGAGCCTTTTTTTAACAAATGTTTGTAAATGTAGACCGCATGGCTAGGTGCTTGATTTTCTGTAGCAATGGGTCTAACTGAATCACCTCAGTTCAGTAATTAAGAGGTGTGTCCCACTTTTGTCCATATAGTGCATCTCAAATATACAATAAAAGCTTTTTTTTAGAGTATCTTATTCATGAATGCACTTCTCTTTTCGAATGGGCAAATCCCTTTTAGTCATATTTGCTGTATGATGCATTAGTTTAACTATTTTTTGATTGAGCATAGTCACCATTAAGATACATTAAGATACTAAAGGTTGCACCAAAATTAAACTTACCATGAAAAAAAAAAAAAAACAACTTTGACTGTTATATGGATTCTCCTTTTTAAAATATATAGACTGGTTTTTATGTAGACAGCATTTGAACATTTTATTGGTCTTGTAATTAAATTTGTATCATTCATATGAACTCATGCACTACAGAGCAGAACTGTACAATAATGGTTGACTATGTATATGTGTGTTTATAGATATCTATAAATAGTTATTTGACCATAATCTGCTGGTGGATTGTTCGTTTTGCAGTCAAAGTTAAGAGGAAAATGAGGAATTGGGAATAAGAAGTGAGAGGGTTCAATGTTCCCCTGCTGGCCTGGTCCGAGGCCTGGTTTGTGTCATTGTGAAAGACGAGGAGGCCACCAAAACCTCCTCTTACTTGCAGACAGGAAATAAAGGCTACTCTGTGGCAGGTCCACTGTATGATGTTAGAAATCTTTTACATTCCCAACAGGTGCTCCCTTTTCGAGAAAGTTTTTAGAGATCTGAGAATTTGTGTTCCTAGGCATCCACACCCACAACATATATATAAATTGACCCTGTATGGCACAGGCGGTTTGATATGCCTACTTTCAGTTCTGTGATTTCAGTGAAGCTGGGCCCGGAAAACAAATACCCTTAGAAATTAAAAGCTCATTTTGTGGTAGTAATTAAATAAAAAGGAAAGAAAATGGCTGAGAAAAATCTGGAGAAGAACCTCAAAGTGCTAGACTGCATGCAGAATTAGAGAAGTTTCAAGTTCCCCAAAGAATTCTGTGATTTAAAATACTTTCCTTGAAATTTCTATGTAATCGGACTACTTTAAATAAACAATGAAGTAGTAGCCAAAAGACTTGTTGTGACCTTTTCTGAGTTTTTGGACTTATGAAAGTCCTTACCTACTGTCTACAGCACTGTCTTTTACATTTTTACATTGTTAGGAGGAGAATAGAGGAAGTGTTTTCCCTTATTACCTCATGGGCACAATGAGGTGAAAAGTAAAGCTGTTATCCAAAGTGCTTATAATTGTATATAATCTTATAATTGTTTTGATTTTGATATATAAATAACATAACACACTATATGACCTTAATTAGGAACTCAAGTTTCAATACTTTAAATTGAAAGTAATATTTCAGTCTCCTACATTTTTAGTAAAATTCTGCAAATGAAGCAAATCATTTATTTAGGCAGTAAAAACAAGGTGTTGAGCATTATAGCAGCTTGTATTATTACTGAACTTGAATTAACAAGTTGTGAAGTGTACTGTATGGTTAAGGTGGCGATCTCATAACGGATTTTGATACAGCTTCTTGATGTCAACATGAGCATGTGGACATCAATCTGGTGAAACTTCAGCCAAGGCAGGTCATTATTTAACAACATGCACTTTTGCAATCCACCGCACGGCTTCCTGTTTTTCTTCATATACTGTGTGGTCATAAGAACAGATCAAGCTGAACTGGTCTGCCCTGTGAGAGAGAACATGGTAACATGGTAGGGTCATCCTGGTCTTTGAAACCTTTCATGCTGCAGCATTTTGTCACCATTGTGAATAATAGTATAAAACAGACCACAAGGCTTGGATTTATTATATCACAAAAATATATCATTGCTTGCGTTTCAGTAAAGACACACATTTGTAACTCTCATTCAGCTGTGCTAAATAAGTGCTTCACTTCTGCAGCCTGGATGCACACCATATAGCACAGCTGTCACAATACTTGCACAGCTAGGGAAAACCTTATCCAGGAACCTCATTATAGATGAGTCTTAGACCAACATTTTATGTGTATTGCCCTAGAAGCCTCAATATTTAGTAAGATATTGTAAATGATTTTTGTTGTGGACAATCACAATGGCCTGTCTGTTGCAGCAGATTTTTAATTTGCAATGTTAGTCAATCAACCGAAACGCTGGTTTAAAAAAAGTTGACAGTGTCAAGCTAAAACTCCTTGTGCTTACTAAATGTTCATATGGTTAGCTGCTAAAATTTAAGAAAATATGACTCAAGCATAAATGTACAGACATAGGACAGCAGACAGATGTGTGAATAATGTGTCATTAACACCCCATGGTGCAGTATGGGTGCTACACACAAGATCTGCAGTGTTTCCTGCACTACTGTGTGTAATGTCTTTATTATTATGCCTTTACACACCCTTCTTCTGAGACCTACTGGAATCTTAGCCCATCACTCACTTGAAAAAGCTTTCAGATCACTGACTGGTTTTCATGTTGCTAGCTACTGCTTTAAATTTCCACCAAATATTTTAATGAGATTTAAATCAGGCCTCTCAAGGACATTCTATATCCAATCTCCGAACTAAACTTCAGTAGATGCCTTTGGAGCATAGTCTGAATCATTGGATTTCCCAGCAGGACAGTCATACGAGTCTTTGCCAAAATAGCCTGATGCTTCAAAGAATTCATGATGTCCACTTCCTGCAACAGCAAAGAACCCCCATAACAAGACTGGTCCACCTCCATGTTTGACTGTGAGGATAGTCTTATGCTCATAAGCCTTGCCTTTTTTTTTCTTCAATGCTCTCAAAAATTTTCTGGTACAACATAAGGCTCGTATATCTTCATGTAGCTTATTTCTTTTCTATAGCGTTTGTGAGAGTTATTTTGATTTTAGCACATTCATGGGCTAAATCCCATGTAACATCTCAAGCTAATTCAGTTTTGTTATAGAGTTTCTAAAGGTTCTAAAGGTTCAGTGATCCATAGACAATTATTGCACATGCACCTGTGGAACAGTCCTTAAGACAATTATGGTTTACAGATGGCATGTAATTAAATATTTATAATACATCTTTACACATTGAGAGTTTATTTTCTGCTGAGTTTATATATAAATATAAACTACATATATATGTATGTAGATAGATAGAACGATTGATAGGTATATGCATATGTGTGTGTGTGTGTGTATGTGTGTGTATATATATATATATATATATATATATATATATACAG
>JAFVLL020024554.1:0-35182 GCA_021397915.2 Tor tambroides | reverse complement strand
TTCAGACACTGACACACTATAACGATTATCATCTACATTGCACCTTCTCCCCAAACCTCATTAGCATTGAACAGAAGAAGAGAGATCTTACAAAACCCTTTTCTCTTGGATCTGTTCTATATCTAAAATGGCTAAATCTGGAGCAAAGCTGCTGCATGGATATGTCTATGGTAAGAGAACAACTTTAAACATTTGAGGAACTTTTCAAATTCAATAAAACAAGATGCCGTTGACATACAGGAATCTAATCTGACAGTAATATTTTGTGCCATAGCGTAAACTTTAGGCAGGAGATGACATCATTTTGTGTGTGTTTTGGGCATCACTCCTAAATTTACAGCTATTTTTTGTGTCTCAAAGGTCTGGACTGATAGCTCTCACTGTGTGATTGTGCTCTGTGCAAGACACTCTGTGAGTACAGGCACCTCTTGCTTTGTGTTCTGATCATCTCATCATAAAACAACAAGTCATCTCAGCCCTCCAAAAAGGTTTAAGCCTTGCTGGACTCAAAGGTAAGGAAATTTGATAAAGACACTATCATGGACATAAAGCTGTTATGAGCAATGTGTGATAGGTAGGTTTATAGAAAGAGCATAGGCAGAGTTCGGGGGGGGGGGGGGATTCGAGTGTCTGGAGCTGGAACTGTTTTATCTTTGCTTGTGTAAATCTTTGAAATAAAATTATCTTAATAAATATATTAACAATTGAAATGAAATTGTTTAATAAATTACATGAATAAATATATGATGTTTTTATTAAAGATATCGTTGTGGGCAAAATTAGTGTACCCTTTTTCTCAGTCTGTGTCAATAAATTTTGTTTGCTGTGCACAAGAATCAGCAACATACTTCAAGTGCCTTAAACACTGATTCTAGTGACTGCAAATTCTGTTTAAGTACATTTATTCCTTCTATGTGCATTAACAAGTCTGTGTAAAGCACCTTATATACAGTAGTATCAAATGCAAGCTGGTAACTTTATTAGGAACGGCAACATAATACATGGTTTTTAGTTTATTTTACATGGCATTTTATTACAGTAATAAAGTGTAATAAAATATTAAAATAAAAACCATGTATTATGTTGCCGTTCCAAATAAAGTTACCAGTTACTCATGGTTACACTGCAATAAAGACCTCAGAGTTTTTATTGAAGAACCCCCTAATTATTTTAAGAGTTTTTATGAGAGGTAGCATTTCATTTAAAAAATTGGCCAATACATGGTGCGGCGAGTGAAACATCACAAATATGCAATATTAATAATGAAATATATATTAAAATCTAAATAAAATTAAAATAAAATGTAATGCTTAAAAAAATTATGCAAAATACAGGTTCATGGCCAGTGAACCTGAGATTATTATGGCTGGTAAATATCCTCAATTTTGTACCCTGTACGTGCGCTTCAGATACAGCTTCTTCTGATCCCCCCATTTTGTTCCCCCTAAGTGATGTCAAACTCCGCCTATGGGCTTCAGGTGTATATGTGTGTTAGTGCACATAGCTACATGTATCTTTCCTGTCATAGTGTGCGTTTATGTGTACGTGTGTTAATGAGAGAGAGACGGACAGCACCAGCCTGTGTGCAGTTCTCAGTTCTGCTGCAGTATGAGGTTCTCGAGCTCGTCAGCAGAGCGGAGCAGGAAGGCCGCAGACTCACGGTAACCCGCAATCAGTTGCCGGACAGCTGTGACCTCGGGTGGGCTGAGCTGGGCAGATGCCCCTCCGCCCCCTCCACCCTGACCATGACTGTTTGAACTGGAGGAGGAAGTGCTGTTGGATGCCAAAGATTTCATACTGAGATCAGTGGGACCTAAAAAAAGAAAGAAAGAAAGAGACATTTATGTAAAAGAATTATCTAGTGATCTAGGAGATCTATAGAATTACTACAGTATGCATTTCACCCACCATTGGTTTGTGATGTGCCATTGTTTTGGAGGCTATTGCCAATGGTCCCGTATCCACGAAAACTGTAATTAAGTCCACCATTGGTGTAGAGTTGGTCCTGGGAATAGGCCGAGGCGGCCAGTGTGAAGCCTGAGTGAGCCAGAGCAGCCGGATCTCTGGAGTTAGGCTTGTCTGCTGCAACTGACTCATCCTGTGTGGACCAAACGGAAAGACAAAGGGATGCAATAAGGCAAAGAAAGACAGCTATCTCACTAAGCAATCAAAAAACCAATCAACATTTTCTGGAATGAATTCAATCTGATTAACGATCTAGAGATCAATGCACTCACATGGGCCTGATAGATGTCAAGGCGCATCCTCTTAGCAGCATTCCGTGTTTCGCTCTCACATGCTGCTGCAAGGATGTTCTCAGCCATGGCGGAGGTGAGGTGAGGGGGTGTGGGCCGTGTCTGACACCATCGGAGAGAGCAGAAAAAGGTAAATGTCATCACCTTATGAATTTCTTACAATGTTGTAATCTTGTAGGAAGGTGTTTTTAACATATTATTTAAACTGTTACCAATGGCTGTAGTTTTGTTTAAAAAAACGGTATTGTAGCTTTTCTCTGGAACTGAAAGCATTCAGATGTCTATTCTATTAAAGCGTGAACATAAGATAATTTAAAAAAGGGAAAATAACAGTATAGACATACATCCTTCTGGTTCCAACTGCTCATATACTTTCAAGTTTAAAAAAACATTTGATTTCTGTAAGTCTTTGGCTCTCCTAGCACCATAGTTTCTAGAAATAACTGTTCGACTACATTTAATTCCACTGAGATGCAGAGAATAAGATATGGATTGGCTAAACATTGTACCTGTTCTTTAAGAGCAGTAATTCTCAATCATGGTTTTCAATCATGACAGCACTATACACTCTCAGAAAAAAAGATATGAAGCTGTTACTGGGGCAGTATCCTAAGGTACAAAGGCTAAAAGTTACATTTTGGACTTTATTTACTCCTAGATCATAAATATTAGTAATATAAAGTGGATATTAATACTTTAAAAGTATATATTAGTACCTAAAGTGTACATATTAGTAACTTTTGTAAGGGTACAACCCCACTGACCCCATTGTTTTGTGCCTTTTCTTTCTGAGAGTGCACATTTAGGATGTTTCTATATCTAGCACATTCAGTTCAGTTCATGGAACTTGAATCAGGCTTGGTAAATAATACTGTTCAGTGCTGTGGTCCTCAAGAACCAGGGTTAAAAAATGACTGCCTGTGACCTTATCAGCCACTAGAGCGCAGTAGTATGCTATCGAATGGTGTGTAGCACAAAAATGTTCACGCTTTAATTTCATGTTAAACACTTCGGATTTTCTGTGGCGTTGTCATAGCACAGATAATTATGGCAGATGTTCATGTTTGTTTGTCAGCACTTGTGCAAATGCCCATGTTTCCCTACCTCAAAGCCACCTTTCTTCATGCGGCGACAGGATTTGAGGTAGGTTCGGATACGTTTGCGAGCACGTTCTTGGAACTCTGGGAACTGGCGGCTGCAGGACTCAATGATGGCCTGGATTTTCTCTTTGGGCTGCTTTGAGATTGGAACCATCCGGTCTAAGTTCTCATCCACAAACAACCGCACAAACATCTGAAAAGAGAAGGAAATATTAGAGCAGTTCAACAAAGGAAATAGAAAAGGATGGAAGATAGAACATACAAATGAATCGGAAAAGGGAACTTTTAATTGTAATTTCTTAAATTTAATCTGATGGTTCAATAAGACATATTCACCAAGAAAAGAAACCTTGTCAGGAAGATGTAAATATGAAGGTGGGTAGAGAAAAGTAACTAGAGAAACATCTGCTTTAGTATTGAGAGGAAAATAATCATTCAGCAGGTTTATATTATATTTATATTACCAGCAAAACAATTTGAGAGAAAGGTGGAAATTTAAAAGTCAACATGAATTTCAGTATATCTTCATACTTGCTTTGTCAAGCTTGCATGAACTCCAGTCTGTTTATGTATATATATATTTTTTATTTATTTATTTATTTTTTTCAAATATTACTATTTAGGTTTAAATGAGTTTTTCAGTTGTATTTTAGTTTTTTCTTATTTATAAGTAATTTTAGTACTTCAACCAAAACTTATTTTAGTTAGTTGCAGAGGCAACACTTCTGTTTAGTTTAAGTTTTCGTCTAATATTTATATTTTATTTTATTTCTGCTTTGTTTCAATTAACAAAAATGTTTAATATAGTTTTGGCTTTAGTCTGGATCCAGACCAGCATGATTAAAGAATAGCTCAAAATAAATTAATAAGTCTTATTCATTTTGCATAAATTTTATATTTGAAAAAGGATTATTCTGTTTTTGAATCCCAGACTGTCAAATGTATTTGTCGGGATTTTGGACTTAACTGTACCTCCAAACATAAGCAATGTAGGTCATTGAAGCTTAACAGCTAAAAATACAAAATCTAATGTACACCATTTGAAATATGAGCGATAAAGTAGATAAGGGAGTCAGTCTCACATTAAAAGCTTTAAGTCGTTCAGGATCCAGACCCTCAGCGTCATTTATCTTATCGCTGTCGTCATGGTCATCGTGATCGTCGTCGTCATCGTCTATGACCTGAGAGCGCCCCGGGGTCATGTCCTCCCCGCACGTGCTCAGTTCCGTCTTCACAGAGTCATAGCTTCCTGAGCTGTACTGAGGGGACTGTACAACATACAGTATGTCAAAACCTCAACATCATTATCTATACTATTATTTCACATTTTACCATATACAAATTCTTAGAATGGAAAAAATGTAGTCTCATACCTTGTTACCGTACTCAGTTTTGACAGGGAATTTTCTGTTGGGGTCAGATGCGTAGGATGCGAGCGCAAGTCTGTCGCTCAGGTTGACAGGCTGCTGTCCCTCCTGTGAGGAAGGGGACGATGAAGTGGTGCTGAAGTCCAGCGGCGCTGCGGCACCATTACCGCTCACCTCTCCGTATGGAACCACCCCCTCAGATGCAGGAACTCCTCCTGTCGCCATGGCAGCACCGCCAGGCGGAGTCAGTGCAGGGAGACCGTTCACTGTGCTGCCATTCTCTGAAGAGGAATCATCTGAGAGGCAGACACAGAGAGAAGAGTTCGAACGCGTGTTCGTGAAGTCACACACGTGTGGATGTGGGGTCTAGCTGTATGTGTGTCAGCGTGTGTCTAATGGAGGAAGGAGAGTGTGTTGTGAGAGGGTGTTTGTGTGAACATTGGGGTCAACTGTCAAAGCAGTGGAAAGAGGCAGACGTGAAGAGAGAGATGGCTGGGCTGAGGGGAGAGAGATAGGTGTGGGGTTCTGCCAGAGCGTCTGACTGGACAGGAGGAAGTATTCTGAAAAACAGAGCTTACAGGGGGAAGGGACGAAAAGATGAAAAAGGAAGAAACCCTTTTTTGTTCACCCTTTTACAGACAGATGTGTCATGCTGAACACCTGTGGAGCATCTACTGTATTAAACAAAAAAACTGAGATGTAATGCAATTACAATATGTGACCCTGGACCACAAAACCAGTCTTATGTTGCATGGGTATATTTGTAGCAATAGCCAAAAATACATTGTATGGGTCAAAATTATAGATTTTTCTTTTATGCCAAAAATCATCAGGATATTTATAAGTAAAGATCATGTTCCATTAAGATATTTTATACATTTCCTACCATAAATATATCAAAACTTAATTTTTGATTAGTAATATGCATTGCTAAGAACTTCACTTAAACAAATTTAAAGGCCATTTTCTAAGTATTTTGATTTTTTCGCACCCTCAGACTCCAGATTTCAAATAGTTGTATCTCGGCCAAATATTGTCCTATCCTAACAAACCATACATCAATGGAAAGCTTATTTATTAAGCTTTCAGATGATGTATAAATCTCAATTTTGAAAAATTGACTCTTATGACTGGTTTTGTGATCCAGGGTCACATATAGTCTTGTTTCCACTAAAAATATGTACACTACTGTTCAGTGGTTTGAGGTTGGGAAGATGTTTTTGAAACAAGTTGTTTATGCTCACCAAGGCTGCATTTATTTTATCAAAAATACAGTAAAACAGAAATACTATTAGAATTTAAAATAACTCTTGTGCTGCATATCTTTGTGAAAACTAGTGCCTTTTTTGATGAACGGAAAGTTCAAAAGAAAAAAAGCATTTATTTGAAATAGAAATATTTTGTAACATTATAAGTCTTTACTGTTAGTTTGCATCTTTGCTGAATAAAAGTAGTAATTTATTAAAAATCTTACTCACCCCAAACTTTTGAAAAGTAGTATAAACATTCCTAAGCAATATGTAAAATGTTGAAGAAAATTCATTTTATGTTGATTTTTCATTATGTTTATGAGAATATGTAGTGCAAAACCTTTTTTGGTTTGGCTATGTAGAAAGAAATGGGTCTGGGGCTTTTAGCCTAAGATGTATGGGTGACAAGGGAGTCTATAGGGCTATATTGGGCTAAGAGCCAGATGAGTGGAAGACGGGGAAGTTGTATGTTTGTGACCTGAAGGGTTATTTGGGCCCTAAATATGGGAAGTGGGCTTTTAAAGCATGATATAGTAGAATGTTATTCGTTTCCTCACCATGTATGGAAAAGTACAGCTGCGGAGAGTTTGTGAGCTTGTAACCTTTAGTGCCTAGAGTGTAGATTAGTAACAAACAGATTAATAACATTGAGGTTGTTGTCTCCTCTAGGAACAATAACAGTAGACGAAACAATCATCGGAGAAAATCTAATTTGGTATCGATAGAGAGAAATGATTTAAATATCACTCCACCTTGTTTGCAGAATGAAGGACAATTAAAAATGGCACTTTTTAATGTAAGATCAATTGCTGGGAAAACATTTTTCGTCCATGATATTTTATCTGAGAAAAAGTTACATTTTATGTTTTTAACGGAAACCTGGCTTGATCAAAATGGGGCTAAATCTCTTATTGAACCATGCCCACCACCTTATACATTCTTGCAAAAGGTTCGCTGTGGCAAGAAGGGTGGTGGGATAGCCGCTATATTTATGCAGACATTGGCTTGTAAAGAGATTGTTTTTGATGATTTTACTACTTTTGAATATTTGGCAATAGAAATAATAGAAAGTAAATGTCTAGTTGTGATAGTATATCGACCTCCTAAGCAAAATCCTGGTTTTATTTCTGAATTCTTTGAACTTTTAACTTTGTGTGTTACTAGCTACGATAAAATATTAATTGTGGGTGATTTTAATATTCATGTTGATAACAAAAGTGATCGTAAAGCAGTGGAGTTTGTAGAGGTATTGCATTCCTTTAGTTTCACGCAACACGTTAATGAACCTACACATAATAAAGAGCATACGCTTGACCTTATAATTTCATATGGTGTTAATGTTAACGTAAATGAAATAACTGATTTAGCAATCTCTGATCATTTTTGTTTATTTTTTGATTGTAAAATTAACATTCCATTCCATCCCAAAGAAAAAATAATTAGAAAGCGGTTTTTTAATGC
The DNA here is from genome assembly GCA_021397915.2 of Tor tambroides. Taxonomy (NCBI): domain Eukaryota; kingdom Metazoa; phylum Chordata; class Actinopteri; order Cypriniformes; family Cyprinidae; genus Tor; species Tor tambroides. The sequence goes on along the minus strand of JAFVLL020024554.1, from coordinate 27,749 downwards.
ATCGACATCGGAGTCTTTTATTACTGAGATTCGACAAGCGCCTCTGTCTTTGAGGGATTTGCCTAATGTACATGATAAAGTTGATAACCCTAACCCTTATTAAAATCAACTCTCGATATGGTAGCTCCAGAAAAGATTAAAAAAAAGGTCGGTGTTGAAGAATATGCCATGGAAAAATGATCGCATTTGTCAGCTTAAAAGGAAATGCCGAAAATCAGAACGTCTGTGGAGAAAAACTAAATTAATTGTTCATCACGAGATTTTGCTTTTTAATATTTCCGAATACACAAAAACTGTACGTTCTGAAAGACAAATTTTTTATTCAAAAATTATTAACGAAAATAGCAATAATCCTAGAAAACTTTTCTCTACCATAGATTGTCTTTTAAATAATAAGCCTGCTAATTGTCTTGATCAGCCCTCCCTAATTATGTGTGAAGATTTTGCTATATTTTTTAACAAGATAACACAGATTAGAACTGATATCGCTCATACTGATCAATCTTTTGTGGATGAATTGGGAAGTTACCCATACCACAAAATGGAAATGTTCAGGACAGTAAATAAAGAGAATCTTTTACAAATTATCTCTCAGTTAAATTCCTCTTCTAGCTGTCTCGACTCTATACCAACAGTATTTTTTAAAAAGATTTCGCACAGTTTGATTGACTATGTCTTTGACATAGTAAATAATTCACTGGAGACGGGCATTTTTCCTAATGCTTTTAAAAAAGCGGTTGTGAAACCACTTTTAAAGAAACCTAACATGGATTATTCTCTCCTTAATAACTACAGGCCAATTTCGAATATTTCATTTTTAAGTAAGATTTTAGAAAAAGTTGTACTGCAACAGCTTAATCAATTTTTAGATGAATATAGTATTCGAGAGAAATATCAGTCAGGTTTCAGACAAGGTCATAACACGGAAACAGCATTATTAAAAGTAGTAAATGATCTGAGATTAAATACAGATAAAGGTAAAGCATCGGTTTTAATTCTTCTGGATCTAAGTGCAGCATTTGACACGGTTGATCATTGTATTTTAATAAACAGACTGGAAAAATTTATAGGTCTTTCAGGTAATGTTTTGAATTGGTTCAAAACATATATTAAAGCAAGGACATTTTCAGTGAATATAGGTGATTGTACATCAAAGAATCATGACATTCTATATGGTGTTCCACAAGGCTCCATCCTTGGGCCAGTTTTGTTTTCATTATATATGCTTCCTTCAAGTAGCATAATTCAGAAATACGAAATGAATTACCATCTTTATGCTGATGACATACAATTATATATTTCAGTTGAACCCAGAGACACTGTTGTAATAGAAAGATTGTCTAACTGTCTGTCCAGCATTGTAAAATGGATGAATGCATTTTTTTTTTAAATTGAACAAAGATAAAACCGAAATTCTTATTGTGGGTAAAAAACCTGAGCAAGAGAGGATTGAAGCAGAATTGGGTTCCTTAGCTTTACAATCTAAGAAAGAGGTAAAGAACCTGGGTGTCATTTTGGACTGTGATCTGAGTTTTAAGTCTCATATTAATCAAGTTACAAAAATATGTTTTTATCATTTGAGAATATTGCCAGGATTTGTCCTTTTTTATCTTTTAACGATGCTAAGAAATTAATTCATGTATTTATCTTCTCTCGACTTGATTACTGTAATGCTGTGTAACACTGGTCTACCTAAGGGTTCTATGGTTAAGCTGCAATTGATACAAAATGCAGCAGCCAGAGTATTAATGAAATTGAAGAAACGAGAACATATTACACCGGTTTTAATGGAATTACATTGGTTACCTGTGCATCAAAGGATTGACTATAAGATTCTTACATTAGTGTATAAAGCATTGCATAACTTGACACCTTCTTACATTTCTGATTGTTTGTCAAGATATATTCCTAATCGAACGTTACGATCCTCTAGTGCTGGACTTTTAGCATATTACACAGTAAATCTCAAGCGATCTGGCGGTACCTCTTTTAGTCACTATGCTCCAAAAATTTGGAACTGCCTTCCAAATTAAGTGAGAGAGTCAATTAGTATTCATATTTTTAAAAAGCATGTTAAGACGTACCTTTTTACAGTTGCTTATGATCATAATAGTGTGTGAAGTGTGCGTATTATATTTGTGTGTATTATATCTACTTATATTGTTTATACTTTGCTTTTTTTAAGATGATGTTGTCTTTTAATATTTAATTATGATGATGATGTTGTCTTTTTAATATTTTAATATTTATTTAATTTGTTTTATGCTTGTGAAGCACTTTGAGTTGCATTTTATGTATGAAAAGTGCTATACAAATAAATTACTTACTTACTTACTTACTTAGATATACGGTGGAGGAGCACCCTCCCCGTTTGTCGCACTCTGTTGACCTTCTTTGCAAAGAATAAAACCTTCTAATAACTAAGAGTGAGTTTGTCTCTTATGCTGACGAGAGTTATTTAAAATTGCCACAACACAAATAATAAACAGTGTTGGGGAAAGTTACTTTTATAACTAATGTATTACAATATTGTGTTACTCCATAAAAAGTAATTAATTGTGTTACTTAGTAACTTTTTATGGAAAGTAATGCATTACATTACTTTTGTGTTACTTTTTGTCACCTGGGGTGGGCTTGTTTATTTATTTTTAATAACAGAAAACCCAAAAGTTATATTTTTGGCAACTGTAAAGGCCCTTTCACACCAAGAGTGAAATTAATAAGTCTCAGGCTGAAGAAAATGCCTCTGCCTCTGCACTTACTCCCAATTTCTCTCAACACGGAGACAGGAAAGGTGTCAGTGAATAAATAGGAAAACAAAGTAACTTATTTGAAAAAGTAACTCAGATATTTTCTTGTTAATTTAAAAGTAATGCGTTACTTTACTAGTTACTTGAAAAAAGTAATCTGATTACGTGACTCGCGTTACTTGTAATGCGTTACCCCTAACACTGGTCAGGAACTAATGACATAAACAACGAAAAGGACAGCTCCTCTCTGATGGGGGAGTGTGGGTTAAATCATCATCCTCTTGCCCTGTGTGACTCTAAACAGCACACTAGTCTGCCGTGAGTCAAGGGAGGGATCCATTAGTGCATGGTTACATTTATATAAAGTACAGGAGGGGGGAAAGCCTCATTATTTCACAAAACACAGGCAGTGGATCATAAACACATCCCATGACAACCACAGCAGACAGTGCAGACACTGAAATTACGAAGCAGATTTGAGTAAACAAGGGCAATACTAGTAGCCCAAAAAAGTGTGTCTTTGGGAAAATATGCATGATAACGACAACAATAAAAGCTATTTCTAAACCAGTCCCAGACAGTCTGGATGTGTTGTCAAGGGTCAAATACTAATTTTTTTTTCACCTGTTGATATTTCCTATTGAAACAATAAGTTTTGAAGGGACTTATCACAGGCCCTCATTATAGGCTGCATTCAAATATGCACCCTTTCCTACTATATAGTAGGTGAATGTCTGAATTCACAGTATTCTTAAAAAGTAGGGGAAAAAAGGACCTGGATGAACTAGTAAGTATCTGATTGGACAAATTTCTGTGTAGAAAACGATAAATTGGCATTATTTTTAGCCCCTATTTCAGGAAGAGAAACCTACAGATTTTAAATGTGTATACCTGTTAAATGTGTTTTATTAACATTTATAGGTACACTAACACTATTTTTTAAATAATATATTAGATATTAATATTATATACATATTTTTTTTATGTTTCTGAAAGAAGTCCCTTATGCTCACCAAGGCTTCATTTATTATTACAATACAGTAAAACCAGTTGTAAAATATTTCTACAAAATTTTTTTAAAAAGTTAGTCTTATATTCAAATATATTTCAGGAATTTAGTGATGGCAAAACTGAATTTTCAGCAACCATTACTCCAGTCTTCAGTGTCACACGATCCTTCAAAAATCATTCTTATATTCAGATTTGGTACTTACAAAAAACAATTAACACAATTAAAATACTTATGCTACTTAATATTTTTGTGGAAACCGTGATATATTTTTTCAGGATAATCTGATGCATATAAAGTTCAAAACAGCATTTTGTTTTAATATTATAAATGTATCTACTGTGTCTTTTGAACAGTTTGATGCATCCTTACTGAATAAAAGTAGTAATTTCTAATACATATGGACAAAAAGGCACAAAACTCAAATTCTGAAGAAACTATTTCTAACTGATCTAACCTCAAAAATGACTTTGATTGCTGCAACCTAATGTTGATGTAACCTAATGTCAGGTTGATTCAGTCATTTTACATCATGTTATAATTTAAATTCAATTCAGTTCTATAACATATAATATGTTTTAAATTTGAAGGATATTCATTAGTTTTTAATTGTTTTTTGTTTAACATTTTAATAAGTGCAGTCACAAACAGTATTTGTATTTCGATTCCAAGACGGTGATAAGTCAAACATGCTAAAACCAGACAAGCTTACAATGTCAAGTAGAGGGGTAACCTTTATGATCACAGCTCTGACCGCCATTCCGAAAATACTATCATCCCTCTTTAGGATAATTCCCAGAGGGGCCAAAGCTGTCCGTCAAGGGTAAGGTGCACTGAGCATGTGCACAGCCCTTTAGTCACTTTCTCTCTCCTTATGATGGAGTAAGCAGACACGCGTCAGTGTGTGTGTGGCCGAGCTGTTCCCTGCAGCCCCCTCAGAGCAAGATTACACAGGATTAGCCCACAAAGTAGCGACCCAGGCTGCTTCCTCCCTCTCTACCACCCAGTAAGACCCTTGACTGTCCCAGCAGCCATTTTAAAAAACATTTCCATGTCCCCCTCCCCCTGCCCTCATATTCTTCTCTCCTGCCCCATTCATACGCCACCCCAGCCCCCCCGCACTCAGCTGAATTAGAGACAAGACAGAGGGAGCGAGTGCTGGTGAAAAGAAGGAAGAGTGTTCAATTCAAAATAGGGGGCAGGGTCAACAACCCTGAAGCCTTGCAGTTGTTTACCCTCATCTGCAAATATGGGAGCCTTGGCCAAAGATTATGGCATACATTCTGCTTTAGATATTATTATATTATTTATAACAACTGTTATATTATCTATAGATATAGATTAGAATTTGTTTTGGTTACATAAACAATAACACAAATGATAAAGAAGATATACGAAGATATTATATAAACACGATTCAGATTGAGAATAGAACAGCATCTTAAATTTGTCATTATATACAATTACATATAATTGTTTTAAGTGTTTTTAGTTTGTTTGTGTTGTGTAAATCTGTGATGAAACTGATTGTATTGCTGCCCATTTTGGCCAGGACACTCCTGTAAAAGAGATTTTTAATCTCAGAGAGTCTTTTCTGGTTAAATAAAGAAAAAAAATTGATTCTAATATATATTGTGTATAATGTGTTGTCTATCTATCTATCTATCTATCTATCTGTCTGTCCATTTATCCATCTATATGTCTATCTATCTGTCTATACGTCTAGCTATCCATCTCTCTCTCTCTCTCTATCTATCTATCTATCTATCCGTTCGTCCATTTATCCATTTATCCATCTATATGTCTATCTATCTGTTGATATGTCTATCTATCTATCTATCTATCTATCTATCTATCCGTTCATCCATTTATCTATCTATCTATCTATCTATCTATCTATCTATCTATCTATCACAGAAGACCAGACAATTGAGAATGGCACACATTATAGAACTTCAGACCGAAGATTTTCACATACAGACCAAAACGAAAAAATAAGTCTGTGTCGGAATAGCTCCGCATACCCCAGACATCCATTTAACTGGCATCTGGCCAGAGCGTAATGGAAGAGAGCGAGGGAGGCTGGAGTGCTGGGAAAAGGGCTATAATGGGCCTTCAGGCACCTCTTCAGCATCAGCTTTACAAGACACTTATCAGACTCTCACCAGCACAAAGTCTTCACTGATAAATGCTGACAAACATCGGTTAAAGGTGGCTGTTATTTCAATGAAATGTACAGCTACGTAAACACAGTGTGAGTGAGAGAGAGAGTCATCATACCTTCTTCCTCTTTAATGCTGGGCTGTGGGTGTGTAGGCATCCTCTCTGTGTACGGGGCAGTGGGGCTGCTAGGCTCTGCGGCTGGAGCACGCTCAGTAGAGACCCACGCGGGCTCGGCCATGTCCAAATCCTCGCTGCTTACCGAACTCTCATCCTGTATGTGTGTGAGAGAGAAAGAGAGGGGGGAGGAGGAGGAAGTCAGAGAGCTCAGGATATTCTGTGCACAAAATGAAGCTCACCCACCCCGCTATCTCTCCCATATCTCCTCCACAGCATCTCCACATAGCCAGAGTCCTCAAACCTGGGTCAAAATAAACATTCTCTTTCCTGCACTTCCTGTTTGGTTCAACCCTGCTGTTATATGTAAGATGTAAATTAAGCAACACCTCACTTTACAAACTGTTTGCTTATTTACATCAGTCCATTATCATCCCAGTGTATCCTTTCTTGAGGAAACTCCACATTCTGGGATGGGGATGGAAAGGGACAGAAAGACGAGACTGTTAAATAATGAGTGACTACAAGGGGAGCTATTTTTAACCCTGTTGGAGCCAAAACCCAAAAGATGCACACACAGCATGAGAAGAGCATGAGAGATGAATTGTTTTCTTCAGGAATCACGCAATGGTTGGGAATTGCAGAGCAACATGTTGTACAAACAGTTCACTGCATGCACATTTTTGTCTTTAGAGTTTGAAGCTGTGTAAAACAGCTTAACATAATATATCAATGCTTTCACAGCAGTGTTCATTTTCCTGTGTTAACTAAAATTAAAAACTATCAAAACATTGTCAGTAATTCAAAAAAAGCTTAAGTTGTAGTACTAAAATTACTAAAACTAAAATATTTAAAGCTGTATAGAAAAAAATATATATAACTACTAAAAAGCAAATAAAATACTAAAATGTAAAATGTAATTTTTTAACAATAATATACAAAAAGCACAAAATATGTCAAATCATAACAGGTTGTAGTATTTGTTAATATAAAATAATATGAAAACTATATGCATATAAAGAGTATACTGAAGAACTGGGTTTTTTTTTTTTTTTTTTTTTTTTTTTTTTTAGAAACGAGTGTTTCATTATAGCATACTGTTACAGCAACACCAAGTTTAAAATGTGAAAGCTAAGGAAAAACAGTCAATTTCACCAGTATTCAGCTCTTCAACATATATTTCTCATCAGTGTGTTCTAATTAAAACTAATTATCATCAAAGACCAAATATTTTTTCAGCATCTCCATCATCTATGCATGCTGACATAGTGTGTATTATGTCAGAATAAGCGCTGGTCCATGTTTAGCAGGATGAAGGCACAGCAAATTACGTCATGACCCTTACCTTCACCTACGCTACAGGCGTGAACACACCTCTGTAGCTCCGCCGTTGTCATGACAATGAAGCTGTGAGAAAGTTCACTGTAATTTACAGCAGGTTCTAGTGCTTCTGGTAAAGTTAACAGCAAAGCTTTCTTCATTGTCTCCCCTCCCCTACCAGTCCAGAAAAACCCATAATACACCCTGTGCCACCCATCTGCTCAGATCAAACCCTCACAATATCAATGCTAATCTTGTAGCCGCTGTGTTGAAGACTAGCATCCGCCCCCACCCGTGTGTGCCACTTCCTCATTTCACTATCCAACCATCCCCCTCTGCACTAATACACCCTGAACATGGAATTTAATTCATCTCCTTGTTTCTCCGAAAGACGCTCAAGCACCTGGGCATCAAACTACTCCATTCCCAGCTTTATTTATTAAAATACTTGAACTTGCCCTGACAATTAAAAGTACATTCCTAAGACGCTCAGTTTATTTAGCATCACCTTACCAAGAATCTTTCTCTCCCTGCACACACACAACAAACAAATCCAGACTCTGTCCCTGATTCCGTGTTTATTGTTACCATGGTAGCCTGAAGAGTAGAGCAGGCTGAAGAATGTAATCATCAGTGGGGCTCAAGAGAAGGTGAGAAATGCAGGTGTGTAGATGGAGACGTGTGTGTGAGAGAAGAAAAGTTGCTATGATTTCACCTCCAAACTGTCACTGTGAATTGTCTCTCTATGTAAAACACTTACAGGATCACTTCCTCTTTTCAGCACTGCACTGCTAACAGGAAAGAGGTCTGAAACAAAACATCCTGGGACCCCACAGGCAAGCAAATGGTCACAAATGAACTGATTTAACAAAACAGATTCATCAAGCATGACAGGTGTTCATTCGTAGATGTGAATTGACACTGTCCTGTACAGCTGTAAACCAAAACACACACATTTGCAAGCATACACACCTGCGCATACTGTAAACATGGATACATGATGTGATTCATAGATTTAGTCTTGTGAGAAATTGGGTTCCTGTGAGGTTTGTTTAGAGGGCTGATGTGTGCGGTGCTGACTCCATTAGGTACCAAGTGGAGCATAATTAACACAAGCAATGAGGGAAAAAAGACAGGGACAAGAAAAGATCAATGCAGATGTAGGTATAAAGACAGAAGAGAAACACATACACTACCATTCAATCGTTTGGGAACAGTAAGATTTATTAAATGAGAAATTAATACTTGTATTTAGCAAGGATGCATTAAATTGATCAAAAGTAAAAGGCAGACTTTTTTCATTGTTACAAAAAATCATATTTCAAACAAATGCTGTTCTTTTGAAATTCCTATTCATCAAAGAATCCTGAAAAAAATTATCATGGCAGCACAACTGTTTTCAAAAAGAGAAGAAGAAATATTTCTTGAGCAGAAAATCAGCATATTAGAATGACTCCTAAAGTAAAGTAAAGACTAATGTAATGGCTGCTGAAAATTCAGCTTTGCATCAAAGGAATAAATGACATTTTAAAATAATCAAAATAGAAAACAGTTATTTTAAATTGTAGTAATATTTTTAAAAAAATTTACTGTATTTTTGCTCAAATAAATGCAGCCTTGACGAGCATAAGAGACTTTCGAAAACATCAAAAAAATCTTACCAGCTACAAACTTTTGAGTAGTAGTGTAGCTCTGAAAACAGATAATATAATATTATACAATTGTGCTCTATGGGAATACCTAGTTGTTACAAAGTGCCTCAAACAAACCTCTGAGTATCTTTTAAAGATTTCATGTCACTAACCTTGCAAACTTTGGCAAATCCAGTGATTATTTTATCCTCAACAGCGTTCATTGTATCAGCACGGCACCTTTATTTCCTGAAGGACTAACAAAAAAAATCCTGTGTGCCCCTACTGCAGAAGTTGCGTAAATCCAGCCAATTAAGACTGAGCTTGCCAGATGGAGAAAGTGCAATATGCATCAGCCAGTCACTGAACAACAGACGGCCCATATGTGTGCTGTCAGAAGGTAAGACTTCTCTAACCATAACCTACCTTATAATCTGAGAGAAATGATTTGCTGATAAGAATGTTGCCTGAGCCCCTACTACAGCCCTAATTCTAACTTTAGCCCTGAAATCTGATTGGTTGATAGGAATGTTGATCCCAGAACACATCCTATAGTTTGGTGAATTACATTAAAAAAAAACAAGCAATAAAAAAGTATAACATGCTCTAAACTATCTTCAATCTGATTTGTTGCCACATGACATGAAAAGAAATAATTGTGCTGTCAATTTTTACTTATTTTTACATATACTTATTTTACTTATTTACATATTTTACATCAGATGTCGTTTTATTTTGAATACAGAGGACAGATAGCTTTCAACAAATATAAATTCACATGTTGTTCAGCTAACCTCCCAGTTATGTCTGGAAAATCATCCAACTCCATGCAACAAATTGTACAGATTATTTTTATTTCATAGCGAGTGGTACGACGGCGCCCCCTATGCACAGGCCTGTATACCTACTAGTATATACTGTACCCACCCACCTATATTCACCTATAGGAGGAGTGTTTACTGCAGTTATCAGGCTTGGTTCATAAAGAAATAAATAAGAACTGCAAATTCAAACGCATTTAAACGCCAAAAAGCATGTTATAATAAATTCAAATATTCCTTAATGTTAAAATAAAATAAAATTAAATTAAAATTAAATTAAAATAATCTACAGAAATAAATATTAATTCAGGACTGTTATGAAGGTTTTCCTGTTTCTCCAGCATGGTTGATGTCTCTAACCTGAGGTCAGATTCAGTGAAGCTGGACAAGGGTAATGTGGCATGTCACATGTACATCCTTATAAAATGCCTTTTAGACTTACCTTTGTACATTTCATGATTTGCACGCAATCTTAGCAAGCTTTCTTAACTGCCCTGTCATTTATACTATGTTGTGTTATAAGATGCAGATATGAGTTAAAGTGATCCTGGAAAAGGAAAATCTTGACAGCTTTCTTGACAGCTGTAAATGCATTTGACCCAGTGATGCGCCTTTGTGTATCTTTAGCTATTCTAAAGATATTCTACATACATGCTCTTTACTTTCAGCTATACAGTTACATCCATGTACTTCAGTGTATTTCAATGCTATAAGGAACTGTTTCACAAGGATGGGAGTTGTGTATTTACCATCACCCCATTTATATAGCACAGTGACCCACAGACACATCCACCTCTTGCTATTCCAGGCATCACATATACTGTTGCTGAGGCAACCATGTCTATAAGAGTTTACCTTGACAACCACACATTGCACCATAAGACCTTGTCGCAGTTCCTTTGAGCTGGGTGACTTTTACATTAAATTCTTTGCCTAGATACTGAGGCATATTTAGCATCATATATTGTCTCTAGAAGTCAGGTTTAGGAGCTGTCAGCAAACACACAGACTGGAAACAACACTTCAATACAAAATGATTTAAACTCCAATATGTGCTTACAAAACCACATGACATTTTTTAAGGATTGTAAAACAAAGCATCTCCATGCTATTTCTCACTCTCTTGCTTGGCTTCTGCCTACCTGCTCATTGGTGTTCATGCACTGTAGTTTCATCTGTTTTAGATAGGTGGCAGTGAGAGGCATGTTGTAATCGATGAGGTCTGGGACCAGAGAGGTGGGCCGGTCGTTCTCTGTGGGTGAAATGCAACAAATTAAATGTTCACATTTATTGATTGATTACACTACTGTTCAAAAGTTTGAGGTCCGTAAGATTTTTTTAATGTAAAAAGCTCTCTTATGCTCACCAAGGCTTCATTTATTTGATGCAAAATATTATACAGAAATATTCTAAAATAGTGTTACAATTTACAATATCTGTTTTCTGTTTTAATATGTTTTAAAATGAAATTTATTCCTGTGACACAAAGTTGCATTTACAGCAGCCATTTCTCAAGTCTTTATTGTCACATTATCCTACAGACATCATTCTAACATGCTGATTTATTGCTAAAGTAACATTTCTTCTTATTATAAATGTTGAAAACAGCTGTGGTACGAGATACATTTTGTTCAAAAGAATAGTATTTATTTTAATATTTCTATAAATAGAAATCTTTTAAAACATTCTACATGTATTTACTGTCACTTCTGATCAGTTTAATGCATTATAGCTGGATAGAATATTAATAAAAAACACACACACAAAAAAACAAAAACTCTAATTCATAAGACTCCTTTCATACATGTCCTACAAGTAATTGTTTAATTTGAAGGCCAATATAGTTTCACTCAATCCTATTCTCAGTAGTGTGCATGACTTAGTTCCGTCCTCTAGAAGGCGCTCTTGCGACAAAGCTCCAAAAGACCCTGCTGAAACCCCCTCGGGTCTTTGTTAAAATCAAACACAATAAACGCAGGCAGGCTTTTGTTTGGACACAGATCTTCCGACTCTACAGGGTTCCCAGCCGTTCCCACATAGCGTGAACATTTCAATAGCAAATTTTTATTCTATAAACTGCTTTGGAAAGCAGGGATGACACAACCCTTCAGAACCCCTGCAGGCAGGAGCTGATCAGCTAATTCACTATTCAAAGTTTGTTTAACATTCATTCTCTCCAAATGCGCAGTTTTGCATTTGCAAATCGTATTTTGTAAATATGAATTAGGTTATGAGTTTGTGAATCGCTGTTTGCAAATACAAAAACTTTGTAGTGAATGTGAATTAGCTTACACATTTGTGAATGATTTTTTTTCAGCTCATTTCAGTTATATTCGTTCTTAGAAATCAAGCTCATCTGTGGCAGTGTGAATTAGTCACATCAGCCTGTGACTAATAGCAGACCGACGTCATGTCTGCGCAGATAGCTGACTTACAGCAAATAGAGCGCAATATCTCAGCTGTAGGAAAACGACCCAATCTCTACAAATCCCTTCTGATTTAAGTTCAAGTAAAGGTGCTTATTGCTGCGCTGCTGATTTAATAAGTCATAAAACACGATGATAATAGTAAAGCAGTTTCACTTGTAACAGCACTACTGTCTCTGAATTAAATAACGATGCAAATATCCAGACAGAAGGCATATCTGAAGGTCATCACATGAGCGTCTGCTATGCCATGTCTTGAGGGATTGCTTGCATTTTTCCTTTAGCATTATTTTTCATTCTTTTTTTGTTAATCTGATGTTTACTGTAGGAAGCACGTGGGTCGGATTATCCATGCATTAATTACGAGGGACCCGTAGAAGCACAGAATTTTAGTCTTGCCTCTGTGGCTCATCAAAAAGAGTTTGACTTTAATGAAGATTTTGGAAATCTTGTCTTCCTAATTACTGCTAAAGGGCAATGCACTCCCAAAACTTTAATTAATGATAAAATGAACAAAAACAAGTAATTTACTAAGCAGTACATATTCATGTGCATGGTTCAAAACCATTAAAAATGACAAATTTGGAGATGAAACTGCAAGGATGGCGTCTGACCTTTGAACTCTGCCGTGCTAGGGTTGATGTGCATCCTTTTCTGGCATTCTCCACAACTCATCAAGAAACGGGTCACCGCCTCACGTGGAAGAAATGCGTAGGTCTCTGCAATCTGACAACCAAAAGAGAGAGCGGAAAGGAGTCAGCAAACATTTTGAGGGAGATTAAACAAACTGAGAAGCTGAAACGAGGGAGCATAATGACAAAAATAGTTTATTGTGCTCTGAGCTTCCTACATTTAAATGCATAATAAGTGTGACTGCAACATGAAGGCTGTTCACTTAAAAAGCAGCTGCTTTTTCAGGGTGTAGGGAGCAAGGCAGCATATGACATTTAGAAACAGAGCTATTCATTTTCGTACTAGGGACAACATAAATGCTACACAAAAAAATCCAAACTCATGCCTCTTTTGCAATGCCTCCCTTTTCTATTCTTTTCCCTTCCCTCTTTTTTTCTGGTCTCTTTCTGTCCCCGTCTCATCTCTCTTTTGCTCTTGCTTTCTTCTCCTGCAGGCTTTCTGTGTGCGACCTTCACACAGAGAGGGTGATGGAGCAGTAGGAATGGCAGGCCCACCACCCTCCCCCCTTGGGCAGCACAGAGGGAAAAGGCCACACAGGGAAAACCGCACCTCCCAGAATGCCATGCTCCCAGACTGCCCCCTCCTCCCAGGCTGGCAGGGCTGGTCTCTGTGGGCTGCTTGTGCTATGAGACCTGACAGCATGGCTCTCCAGGGCACTGGCTGAGGAGAGGAGGTGAACGTTGCCCCAAGGACATTGTGCAGCCCCTGCCACCCCCGCACACACCCAAAACGCACACATACACAAACATCCTTTGCATCTTCGGTATTGGGGGTACTCCTTTTTTGTGTGTCCAAACCAATGAATGCCCCCCTCTCTCTCCTTCGAGGGAACAAGCTGAGGTCCAGTATGACAACGAACACTGTTTATATACAAAAAAGGAACATTTCAAAGCCACAGAAAAACATTTAATTTTATAATAAAAAGGCAAAAAGTAATGCATAGTATTTTAGGTAGTGGTGTCATGTTAGGTAGTGGTTCAGTGGTTTCAATCTCATACAGCATCATTGCAGTCCCGCTATGCCACCACTAGAGGGCATGCAGACAGTAGCAGTATGAAAGGGTAACTGGTCAGAAGAGGAAGGTCTTTAAATGTTTGTTTGTTTTTTAATTGATTTATATGCATATCTGCAAATGCATAAGTGGTTACCTACATATGATTATTATTATTATTATTATTAATTATAATAATATAATAATAATTGGTTCTTATAATAATTAATAACCAATAATAATCAGTTATTATTAAATATTATAATAATACTAATACTAATAATAATAATAATGGGTACTATGATTTTAGATTGTATTACAATGTAATGTGTTTTAGTTGTATTTTATGTCTTGTATGATTTTTATTTTTCTGTACAGCACTTTGGTGTTTTTAAAGTGCTTTAGAAATAAAGTTCGATTGATTGATTGATACAATGTACAATCATACTAATAAAATTTCCAGAGATTAATCATGAAATTATTATTATTATTATTATTAGTCCCATCTTAAAATATTACAATAAATGTTAATGTATATTATGTATATTAATTAATAATTATTAAGATATATTATTAATTTACATCATATGATAATATACAATTTAAATAATTAATATTTATTCATTAATAATTCATTTAATTTAATTTTTATTATTATTATTATTTTAATTATAATATTAGAATAAATACAATTAATAATAATAATAATAATAATAATTACTATGATTTTATAATAATAATAATAATAATAATAATATAATTACTATGATTTTAGATTGTATTACAACATACAATCTAACTAATTAAATTTCCAGTACTTAATAATGAAATTATTACTATTATTATTATTATTCAACTTTATTTCCAGACTCAAGGTCCATTAGCAAAAAACAGACAATACAAACCAAAAACAGTACACATTAAAAAAGACAGTTATGCCAATACTTCCTCATAGAGGACTGATATCGCACTTCAGTAAGCCTAGGATTTGTCAACAACATTATAATATTATTATGTGAATTGTCCAGCCGACATATAAATTTATACATCAAATTTCTCATTAAAGCAGGGAATGATTGTACTCTTGCTTTACAGAATAAATCACTTGCACTGCACCATCTTGGTTTTTTCAGCAGGATCCTCATACAGTCATTGTACGCAACCTGAAGCTTACATAGGCTCTCTTTCTTAAACTTAACCCACAAGGGAGCAGTATAAAAAGAAGTACAATATGCTCTAAAAAGGTTTATCTTTACCTGATCTGAACACATATAAAATTTTCTCACCAACATATTTGCTTGAGCATATAACTTTCGACGTTGCCTATACATATCATCATCATCACTCATTTCATTATTAATGATATGACCTAAATATTTTGCAGTAGTACATACATTTAAAACTTGCCCTGATAAATAAAAATCTGGGAAATTCAAATCTCTATGATCTTTAGTTCTACATATCATGGCAACACTCTTTTTTGTATTGTATTGCACATCATATCTAATTATTATTATTATTATTATTATTATTAGTCGCCGCTTAAACGGTTACAATACATTTAATAATTAATAATAATAATTATTATAATAATAAGATTCATTAATTTAGGTCATACTGTAATATACAATCAAAATAATTAATATTTATTAATTAATAATGAATTTAATTAATAAATTATTAGTATTATTTGAATCATAATATTACAATAAATATAATAAATAATAATTTGTATAATTATTTTAGGTTGTATTGTAATATTTATACACAATCAATATAATTAATGTTATATTAATCTGTAATAACTATTTTGGTCAATCTCGAGTCGAAGGCCTGGGTGGCATTTGGGACAGGGCCATGGATGTAAAACTGAAGAAGGATTCTGAACACCACCAATCAGAGTCAGTCGCAGCTGGATACAGCCAATGAAAGTCAGTTCAACCAGAGCAAATCAAGCCAATCACAGCTGATTTCTGAAGGTCACAGCCAATTGATGAGAACTTGTGTGCACTGATCTTTGCTTGTCTGATAGTCCAGCAGTTTTGGAGTGGTTCAATGTGTGTTAAATGTCAAAAACATGGCTATCAGACTGTTAATTGCTTTAATTAGGTGATTAGCACAGAGCTTAGTGGGGGCTGGAACCCGACACCTGCTTTCACACACCACGGAATCACAGCACAAGGGGAGCATAATTAAGCATACTTGGTACACACTTACACCCCTACCTACTTCTAGAAGAATATATGTTAAGTCTAGTCCATGTGTTCTGATTTAATTGGATCAGATGTACTTCATATCGACTTTCTCCCTCCCTCATTTTCAAATAATACGCAGCATAATAACTCAATAATACCTATGCTGAATGCATGTGCTAAGAAACATAATAGCCTGTTTATAATTACACACTACACTAAACACTGCAGTGAAGCCTCATAGAAAAATTACACTGCACAAGACTAAAAACGTGATATGAAATCTCTCTCACAGTGTTGCATGACAGTTCAGTGTGAATGTATTTGGTCCCTCAGATTCAGTTGCTAACTCATTTATGTTTGTTCCTCCTACTTCATTCACCAGTGTCTCGGATAAAGGAGAGGTGAGTCACACACACACACACACACACACAAAACTCCCTTTACACCTAAGAATAGTGGTTGAAAAAGCACTCGTTATTATGGGCACCAGTAGAAAAAAAAATTGGACAGAGCTGTTTTGAAGTGAACCAAAAATGGTCAGTGCTTTTTCTCCACTAAATATCATATAAAAACTCTGTCTGTCACTCTTAAGTATTCGAGACCTCTCAGACTTCTCAGACAGTCAGAGAAAGACAGAATATGACAGAAAATAGAGAGGTACACTGGAGACAAAAGGTTTGCCAAGGTGATGCACAGGCTGACTCATACCTGCAGTTTTGGCAACTTAAAACGCAGCTGGATATGAGTCCAAAATGAAATCCACTGTCTGTGGCTATGATCATTTTTTAATCCTACCATAGCAAAGAAAAATCACAAACGAGATCTCTGCAATATTATATAAATTCCTCTTCCTGTAAAGTAAATTAAGGATCTTCTGCTTCTCAGAATATTCTCCTGAAAAAATATTTCTGAAGACATTTCAGAAAAGATTTCAGCAAAGTCAGAAACTGTGCACAGATTTCCCAAGTCTGCTATCAAAGTCAGAGATTTCAATATGAAGAGGATTCAATATCTCAATATTGATTTTTCCTGACAAAAACTGTGATTGCGATTAAAAAAAATAAAAGTCCTGATTCACGAAAGAGCAAACTCTGAGCAATGCAATTTTCCTCTGGGCTTGGCGAGCCAGGCAGCTTTATATAAGTCCCATGATGCAATACTTGTCACTTGGGTCTTGTCATGTTTGACGGTTTGAGAGGTAGTGATGTTGACTTACATCGGTGGGTCAGACAAGTTCAGGTTTAGAAAGATTTTAGGTTGCATCGGATTGTTTTTCACATACGTGGGTGGTGCGAGTCAGAAAAAGCTGGCCAGCATCGCTAGTATGCATTAGTGCATTACTGCATTAAAAAACCCAAAAAGTAAATCCACAAAATGTGTTATTTTAACTAAAGTTTATACGTTGCTTTATAGTCTCTAATGGCTCAACAGTGCGACATGTGTTTCAAAATGGCTGCTGTTGCCCCAGCAACAGCCTCCACTCATTATAGTTATTCAGATGTTCTATTTTAGAGTTGCTTGTGTGTTCCTAAGAATAAACAAAGGGGAGGTTTGCACATGAAGCCAATGCTGCATGTACTTTTATAGCAAGAGTGAAGCGGTTGGCTTAAGTGCGTCTTGACTATTTTTTATGCACTGAATGATTGCTCACCGCCTTATAGGTCTTTTTCTGCCCGGCGTGTTTGGGTGCTCGTCCGGGATCTGCCCCCATCTCAACGTGCATGGCATAGATGATATCAAAAAAATCCTCCACCACAGCAACTCGCTTCAAAGAGCTGTCCTGGGCCGCCCCTCCATCTGAACACTGCATAGAGACAGAGAGAAAATGCGATTATGAAAAAGATAAGAAAGGTCAACATTTAAAAAGTATGGCTTCGTTTAGACAGCAGCCAAACTTGGCCTTTTGAAGAGTGAAAAGTGAACAGCACAAACCACATGGAATCTTATCTTTCCAATTCTGATTTGGGCCACTTCCATAAGTGGTCCTAATTCACCTACAGGTCCGATGTTTTAAAATTAAACTTCAGTCTGAACAGTCTTGAAATTCATACTACTTTTTTTTTTTCTTTCTTTTTTTTTCTTTTTTTTTTTACAATTCTGTGATATCAGGAGTCATTTCAAAGATGTTTACATACCGGTAGTTCTTCGGTCACATGTTTACCTTTATAAGACAGCTTTAAGTGCCATCTTTGTTCTTTTGCGCATGTGGGTTATTTCAGTCCACCACTTCACACTCAATTGTAATATTGGCCATATTAAAAAATTAATGCAAAAATCCCTGTTGAAAAAACAGCATATGCTGGTTAGGTATGTTTTGAAGCATGACTGCTGGTTTGAGCTGGTTTAAGCTGGTCCATAGCTGCCTGGTCATGTGCTGGTCCTAAGATGGTTCTGAGCAGGAGCTAGTTGCTTAGGACCAGCACATGACCAGCTAAGGACCAGCTTAAACCAGCTCATGACCAACTAAGGACCAGCTTAAACCACCTCAAACAGGCACATATGCTTCAAAATATACCTAACCAGCATATTCTGACAAACAAAAAAATCAGACCTGAGCTATAATTCAGAATTGAGTACCAAGGGACCATTCACACTGAACGTGTTTTTGCTTAGAAAAACACGAGATACAGGCAGTGGAATGAGGATATATATTCAAGATGCATTTTTGAAAAGTTGAACTTGCTTTAACTTGAGCACTGCGACATGAGCGCAAAGGTCAAACACATCTGTCTAGTGTGTTTACATAGACACGCAATGGAAAAGAACCGTAGAGGAATGGAAAAACGCATTCTGTGTGAACGGCCCCTAAGGCTTGCGGTGTGAACATGGCCTATCACTCATACTTTATTAGGCTTTTCACAACCGCCGCAAATGGGTTTTTACTGGGTTTCAATTCAGGTTTCTAGATTTCCCACTGTACATTTGCAGACCCTGGGTTAATGTTCTTATTTGCATATTCATGAGGTCAGTAACACTGATTGTTCAAATAACAGCTCTGCACAAAAACAAATAACATATTCTCATCTTCACTCCCATTGCATTTGTTCGACATTTTCATTTTTCTCTCAAACAACGCCACTAAACAGCATGTGACGTTTCTGCGACTGTACAAAGCTCATGAATATTTAATGAGGTAAGAGCTGTTTAGTTTATGATTGTTTGTCTCTTGTGAAGCAGCTCGCAATATTAGCCCTGATGTAAAATGACAATAAGTGTAAAAACCTACAATCCGTGAAAGTCATAAACCATAAATTTTAACCATTACACCATATCAGGTTTGTTTCAGACAGCTGCAAAGCAATTCTGTCTGTGTTTTAGACCAGTAAACTGTAGTCTGCTTTGGCAGAATGAGACTTCAGGAGTAAGAATGACTCTGACAGGCTCAAAGGCCTCTGACAGCAGTAATGACACAGCAACCAGCTGAACTCTGCCTGCACCAGTCCACAGACTGGCATCTTTTATGGGCACAAATCTTTTCAGCTCATACATTATTTGGATTTTTGAGTTGCATTCTCCACATTTATGCTGATCTCAGTCACTTAAACAGCACCTGTGCTACAGGGCTTTATCAGTACCTCCCCGGGGTTATGGTGACAATGTATAAGGCTAAGAGAGTCTCTTTGTGCAGTGTATTATTCAGACGATCATTGATCTGAATCTAATATTACATCCTCTACAGCTCAAGGGGTTTCTTTCAGAATATCTCCACTGTTTAGATTTGTGTGTGAGAGAAATACAGTGTGGTTTTTGAACACTTTCCTGCAGCATTTTAAAAATAACTGGTTTCTTCACCACAGACACACACACACAACCAACCCCACCTCCCACTATCACCACCTTCAACCCTGCTTTCCATAAAGCTGACCCTGTCGCTATGGCAACTGCCAGCGCTCTCAGGCAGGTGTGCAGGGCAGCGGGTCATGTGACACCTGCCGGAACTCTGCTCGCTGAGACAACCTTCTTATTCCCCCAGTCCCACACAGGCCCAACCGTCACCTGTTCCTTGTTGCTTTCGCACCTTTTTCTCTCATTATTTCTTTCTCGGCTTTACTTCAGAATGACACATCTTTTCCTAAAGTAACTGTAACTTATTTAACTTCTTTTAAATGTGAAATGTGTAATTGTTGTGCCACTAGCATCAACAAAATGGAACTGCAAAAAGTACTGTTTTCAAACAGGTTTCCAGAACAGTCACTGGTCAAACAAGCAGGTAGCCCTGCCCAAAAATCACACCATTGGTTCAGCTGCTCTAAGTATGTCAAGTGCCACAGAGCTACAGTAGACTTTTTGGGGGGATTTTTTTTACTAATAACTTGTCTCTGAACAATAATCTTCACAATAAACAATAAAGGGGTGGTTGATCAGCTTTTTTCAAAGGCTTGATTGTGTTTGGGGTGCAGTGTAATGTGTTCATGCTTTGTTTTTAAAAAAAACTCATTGTTTTCACAGGTTTCACCTTTATTCTACACCGCTGTTTCCGTTGTCAAAACAGTCTGTTGAGGTCCTGGTTCTATGAAGCCCCTCCCTCAGAAATACGCAATCGGGCTCAGATCGGTAAGCTGGCGCAGTGTGTTGTGATTCGCTGACTGCCTAGTACACGTTGTCCGGAAACGTCATGCCCCCCTTCTCATTACGGGTAGTTGCATGTTCCCGAGGGCAGGGTTTGTGTAAATCATAATCAGCCACCCCTTTATCATTGAAAAATTACACTCTCCAAATTGATCACAAACATCTTTTCTAGCCTTCAGTATTGCCTTCTTTTGTTGTGTTAGATTCCATACCTGGCTTAAATTAAGTTTGCTTGTATTGCCTGTTTTAATTTTTTACACACACAACAGCAGGTGTGGTGTAAAAGAAGGAAGTAGCAGTCATTCTCCTTCCTCTTTACATAATTTCTTTCCCTCATTCTTTAACTGCACATTTCTACTTTGATTCCCAGAAGGCCTAACATTTTTTTTCTCTTTTCTCCACTTGTTTTGCTTTCTCTGTCACCTTTTCCCCAAGACATCTTCCTTTTTTCTCTCTTTCTGCTGCTCTCCATTCCTTTTTTCTCCTGTCCCGCTCCATCTTCCCTCTCTCCCTCTTTCTCTCGCTCCCCCTTTCCCAAGTGCCAGGTAATGAAGGTTGCCATGGCAACTAAAACCAGCGCACAGAGCGGGCTCGCTTTAATCCGGCCCTCTCCAGCCGTCCGGCTCATGCATGCGTTCCCTCCTCTCGTCATAATTATCACTCTTATTATGCCACGATCAGTCAAACATGCACCAACCTGGTTTTCATGATCTCGGTCACGAGGTGACCGCGCCACACCTATGCAGAAACCCTCCTGCTCTCTGTCTACCAGAGAATATTCTAGAAATGGTCCCTCTAGGACACCAGACGCAGGCTCCTGCAATACCTTTGAGAAGAAAGCCTCGGCTATAGGACTGTGTGTGTTTGACTCTCTCTGTCCTACAAACATCTCCATCTTAGCTCGACTGCTCCATTCCGGTTGCTTTCACACATGCACTCACAGACACAAACATTTCATCTCCCTTTCCCCAATCTGAGGGCACATCACAGTCTGGGACACAAGTGTGTGGGTGAGTAAAGTAGGCCAGCAGGATCAGGGTGATCTGTTCAGCTCTACCCAAGGCCTAACTTGGGCCAAACCTGACACACGGTGACGCCACACTCCACCCACATAGATCCAAATATGGGCCAATTCAGTGGAAAGTTCACTGAATTGCAGTGTGTGCAACAGAAACAACACATCACATTAAAATCAGATCGCACAATAAATCCCAGTGCAGAGCATAGGATCTGACATCACCCTAAAGTGGTTTATTTTGGTTTTATCACACGACTTCTTTGCAAAGAAATGAATAATTGGATATGAAATATTGCATTTTATTGACTCTGTACTCAGCACAATAACAATAGTTCAATCTAATGTAATTTGAGTTAAAATTTTATTATATGAGAAAAGAGCCTGCAGAGTCAAATAGCTAATTATTTATTTACTGTGAACAGGAATAGTTCCTCCCCAAAAAGTTTATTTATTCTCCCTCATGCCATTTCCAACCCATTACTAGATGATAGCCACCTACTTTGTCTACTGTTTTAATGCGCCAGTGTAAAAAGGTGGATTTCTACCACCTAGTCATATGGTACAATGTGAGCGTGAGTAAACGATGACAATTTTCAATTTTCGCCTATTTAGGAAATCAATTGACGGTGAATAACACAGTTTAGTGGTCAAAAATGCTGACAGAGTACAATGACCGACCAATCAGAATCAAGTATTCCAGAGCGCTTAAAAATGTTAAAAAATGAATTTTTAAATTTGAAAGTGGCAGAACATTACTAATACAATAAACAGTAACCAATTGTGACAGCAGCAAGTATGACTCACACAGTGAGTGTTTTAGCTTCAGTTATTAACCCTGATCAGGTGAACACACACTTCTCTCACTCTTCCTCAAAGCACAAAAGCGCAGTGTTTAGATTCACAGGTAGAGCTGACTGTTTGTTCCCGACATGGAGCAACAGCGTGTGTGTTTAATCATTAAACCACTGTAGAGCTGAACTAGCGTGTGAGATGCTGCTTTCTGGGCCTGAAAGTGCACAGTTTCATCATCCTCTCATCATTTTTAAAGAAGTGCTGTGAATTGTCAGCAGCAGCAATCAGCATTTCCCCTTCTAAAACTCTATCTGTCTCTCTCTTTTCTTGAGACCCCGCAAGCCTTGGCTTTTTCCAGATGTGGCATATTTTTCAATCCCCCTCTTCTCTATCCTCCAATTCTCTATCTCTCCGCTTTTCTCTCTCTCTTTCTTTCCCTCTCTCACCCGTCCCGCTCCAAACAGCTCTGTTGCTAGGAGACTGGAGGGGCTGATTCGGCAAGCGGCCACCCCGACCCCCCACCCCCTCTGGCAGTCTCTCTCTCACACACACGCATACACACACACACACAGAGTCTCTGAACAGTCATACACACACAGGGGCAGTGAAGGGAGGGGGCAAAAGAAAGGAGGCAGCTGGGTCACACACGCACGTATGCATGGGCCGAGGGAGAAAAGGAGCCTAGCAAATATTTACAGTGAAAAAGGTAAAGAAGACTGATAGACTAGAGCACCATAACCGAACATAACCGATATGGCACCAAACAGGACATATTAGATACGTATACGTCTAAGATGCTTTTTGAAAATAAAACACTCAATAGCTTGAACCATATAGCTTGAGTGGTCACTGGAACATTACTGTGATGTCACCACATTGATCTAGTCTTTTCCTCACTGCTGCCTTACTAATGAAATGCGACTAAAATGTAATTTTTCCTCTTGCAACAAGTCATGGCGACAGATGTTGGTAGGTTTACGTATATTGCAGCCTCCACACTAGCCATTATTTTTAACTGAAGGAGACGTATGCGTGTATCTTTAGCAAAGCAGCGTGGAGAGCTGCTTCTGGGATGCTTACATGCCGTGGCACAGCTGGTATGATTTTTACAAATGCCAGGTGACTTGTAAATGTGAAAAAAAAAACAGTTTCCATTGCAGATTTGCAATATATTCTTTTTTTGAATTGCCTTAAAAACTACCTCATGCGAGCGTAAAAACTTTTTTGCGATATATGAGAGTTTTTCGTGTTAACGTGTTTCCATTAGGCATATTTTCAATTCGCAATTTCAGTTTGCGCAATTTGAAGGGTACTGGAAACGCAGCTACTGATCACAGTGTCTTGTGGAGTTAAGAATTATTTTTATTATGTTTTCTGAAGTAAACTGAGTGGTACTTGCCTTTTCCTGTTCTGAGTGGTTTTTAGTGTGTTGCTAGGAGGTTGCTAGGGCGTTCTTAGTGTTTTTAGTCTTTCAGAGTGGCTTTTAGTGCTATTGCTAGGAGATTAGCTTCAGTGTAAGTTTACTAGATTTGTTTCTCACCCTTTTTATCCTCTGCCAATGGAAAAATTGTAAGATTCCTTAAAAAGGTAATATTGCACCTCTTCTGCAAAAACCACACATTTTGAGATACCATTCATGTCCACAGCACAAACGGTGCAGGATGACTTACACACTGAATTTTAATTCTAAACCGACACAGACTGTATCATACAGTGCTGCTAGCCTTAGCAAACATCGCTAATTTTATTACATTGAGAGTGAACTGAGTGTTGTCTGCTATCAGACACCTAGACACTTAATATCCAGCAGTATATTTATGAATTGCTTTGTTTGTTAAAGCTGCCATAACACATTACAGTGATATAGTGCTTGAGGGAAAATGGGGGAAATATTTGTATTACAGTGGAAGAGCCAGAAATGTGTGTGTGTGCATGTGTGTGTGAGAGGAACTGTTTCAACAATGCAGGCGATTCAGATCAGCCTGCTGCAAATCTGATAACAGGTCACCTCTTAAAGTCCCATCCCCACCCTGTGAGGCCAGCAGAAGGTACGAACCTACAAATCGTTGAGACCCGTTCTCTCAGCGGGGGGGTAAAGGATTTAGAAGAGAGTTACGGGGCAGGGGAGCTGCGTGTGAATCTTTGTGCATGAAGGTCAAGAAAAGATGAAACGTAATCCCTCCGTTACTTTCCTCTCCTCTTTTCAATCCTCCGACCCACTCTTTCCACCTTCCTGCCACTGTAAGTTCACGATGGTCTTCCATTAAATCCATATTACACTTTTCTCTCTCTCCCTTCACTCTTTCCTCATTCCTAACCCTCCCTCTCATTCAGCCACTCGTTTTTTCTCTCCCCTCCTCTTTCTCTCTCTCTCTGACAGAGTGTGACGGATGCTTTCAGCTTCTTGTATGGGTGCAGCTATTCCCTGAGTTTCATCTGACTCCCTGCACCCACATTACCCAGACACAGCTGATCATTAACTGTCATCTGCATTAGTCTGTCACTATAAAGCTCTGGCCTCAGTCGTGCTTACCTAAAAGTATTTTTGTGTGTCTGATATGCAGTTTCTTACGTGTGGTAGTCAAGCAGGATATTGAACACCATTGTGTAACTGCTAAATCAACATTAAATGAAAATTGACCCAGTTTAGTATCCTAACACACATTTCCAGTGCTCATTATTCCAAAAAATGTCTTCTTAATCTTTAAACATTGTTTGAAAGGGGTTTCCATTTCTGCTGACATCACTTGCATGCAGGCCAAGCAAGCAATAGGATAATGTTGAACTACAGTATTTATGCACTGTTTTATCACTTGCATTCATTCTTTCTCTTCACAATCCAATCGATTCCCATCCCTTTTTCTCATTTGACATCAAATTTAACTCCAAGATAAGTCACATCCCAAAGTAAAATGGGTTTATGAGCTGTAATTCAAGTTGACTAAAGATCTAACTGGTGCATTAAACTAGAAAAGCTAAAAAAGTTATCCAATATATTTATATTTATTTGAAATATCACGCAATATTTAAAAAAAATGTTGTAGCAATGCCACCTGAAGAAAGACATTCTAATAAATATAAAAGTATTATAACATTTACTGTAAAGCATTTTTCTTTATTCCAAAATGATTATTTTTGGTATCATTTTTTGTCCCATTGTGTCCTGTTCAGCATCAGCCAAGATTTTTCATACTGATGCATCGGTAAATCTAAAGATCTAAACAATAATTCAAGAGTGGTGGGCACATCATATCCAATAGCCTGTGGGCAGCACTCTGACACATAGCATGGTTGCGTTTCTGGTGAGTTCGAGTCCTGGCTCGTGGTCCCGTCCCCCCTCTCTCTCCCACTTTCCTTCCTGTCTGCTCTCTGTACTATAGCCATGAATAGCAAAGTAAATCTTAAAAATAAAGAAAAGATCAATAATCAGTCATTTCAAAACCCACATCGATCGACCGCTAATCTGAAGACCTCGAGCACTACAGTGGATAAGTCCAAACCACAATAAATAAAACACTTGTTTGCATGTGGGTACAAACGTGTTCTGTTCATGCTCTGAGGTGTGTGCTGGGTCACGTCACCCTGGTGTCATGGTGTAATTGCGTGGTGGGGAGGGGGGTGCAGACGGTGAGACAACCGGACAGGATCACAACGCTAATGAGAGACTGCAGCAGTTAATTACAAAGGAGAGAGAGAGAGAGAGAGAGAGAGAGAGAGAGAGTGGCATTGAGGGTAGGGAGGGTGAATATGAGGAGGGGGAGACGGAGTGAGACACTCTTTTGTCCCAAAGCTGCATCCTCCCAGAATAGAGATGGAGAAAGCTTTTATTCGCTAGCACACACATGCACACATCCTCCCTGATCCGCTCAGGGAGGCAGCGTGTACCAGGCCCCTGTCTGTGTGTGGTTATCTGTGTAGGTGTGCGAGTGTGTGTTTGCAGGAGATCTCACTCTTTCTCTCTTTGGTAGGGGGGAGGCCCTGGAGCCAGTTAAAAATGGTGTTAATTTCTTCTCCTATGGGAGAGGAGAACGGTCTCTCCATGGCAACAGAGAGAAGGAGCCGAGGGGAGGAACACCAGAGCAGCACCATCCATGACCCTCTCTCATCACACACACACAAACACATGCGGTACACAAAAAAAACAAGCGCACACACACCGACAATGTATATATACATATAGATGTACATAACTTCGCATTTTGCGTTTATACATTCCTCCTACATCTCTATAGATTCAAATGCAAGGGTTCATGCACGTGGACTGATTCTACTTATGTCGATCCCAAAAACCTCAAAAAGACAATATTGTAAAAGATGGGAAAGAGGATACTGGATTAGATCACCTACTTCTGAATCAAACATCCATTTCAAGTAGGAGGCTTCTCACTTCTAAGAGACAGACTGAAGTGGGTCAATCAAGCGGTGTGTGTGTGTGTATGTGTGTGGATATGTGTGTGGTAGCACAATCAGAACAGTTCTTAGTAAATCTAGACAGTAACGTGGTAACATTTTTGTCCTCTGAAATGATAGCTTGCAGCTAACAATGTAAACTTTTAGTTAAATCAAACGAAAAAGAGGTGACACTGGTTTATTTAAATGCAGCAGATGAACTTCATTAAGCAACTTCTAACTTACTACCACTTGAACTTTTTGGGTCAGTAAGGTTTTTTTTATTTTTTATTAATTTTATTCAGCAAGTATGCCTCAAAATGTTCAAAAGTGACAGTAAATACATTTACGTTACAAAATAAATGCTGTTCTTTTGAGGTTTAATAAATAATTTTTAATTCAAATAATCCTGATAAATCATGGTTTCCATGAAAATATTATGCAGCACAACTGTTTTCAACACTGAAAATAATAAGAACTGTTTCTTGAGCACCAAATCAGCATATTAGAATACTTTCTGAGGATTGAAGACACTAAAGACTGGAGTAATGACTGCTGAAAATTCAGCTTTGCCATCACAGGAATAAATTACATTTTAAAGTATATTGAAAATAGAGAAGATTTATTTTAAATTGTAATAATATTTTACAATATTACTGTTTCCACTGTGTTTCTGATCTAATAAATGCAGCCTTAGTTAGCATTTTAAGTATAATAAAAGTCTCTTTAGTTGAGTTATTCAGGTTTTGCATGATAAACTTCAAGGAAAAGAACTGATTTAAGGACTTTTGGGTCAGTGGTAATGAAGTATATGCAATAAAGAAAGCCTTTGTGTCAGCGGACATTGAGGCTGTCTTGTATGTTGCGT
>JAFVLL020024553.1:0-75474 GCA_021397915.2 Tor tambroides | reverse complement strand
CCGGCTGCTTTACCAGGAGAAACAGCTGCAAGAAGCTACTGGCACATACAAGCTCAGAGCAGAAGGCAAAGGCTGTGTGTTTGTGCAGGTCTGTGTGCTGCCTCTTTTGATGCACATATTCAGAAATCCAAGGAATAGTTCAACTAGAAGTAAAAGTTTTCATCATTTACTCACCCTCATGTCATCCCAAACCTGTATGACTTAATTTCTTCAGTGGATCACAGAAGGAAGTCATAAGGATTTGGAATTACATAAGGATGAGTATACTGCATGATGATAAATCACCTTGTCTTTGACACCATTCTGTGTTTTTTGTCTCTCAGTTTGCCTTGCACTACAATATCCCACCTCCTCCAGACTCTTTGGCCTTCAAAATCAATGCAAATACTGGGGTTTGCAGCAACACAAAGAACCCAGCTTTTACATTAACCACCACTGTAAGGTGAGCCACACTTCTGTTACATTTACATTTACCTTTAGTCATTTTGCAGATGCTTTTATCCAAAGCGACTTACAACTGTTAGAAAAAACAACTATTACTGTCCTCTTTAATGGAAACAGCCCTAATGTATAATTTGTATTATACTTTCAATGTGATTTTTTGCAACAAATTTAATGTTATATCATTATTTAGAATTCTAATTTAAATAATTTACTGTACATGCTGTCATTATTTAAAGGGATAGTTTACCCAGAAATTAATATATTTTGTCATTTATTCACTATCAAAGAGATGAACACCAGGGAAAGAGCAATATTTATATTTATTTATATTTATTTTTATTTGCAAACCTCTATGACTTTGTCTCTCCTGTGAAACAAAAAAAGAATTATTTTAAAGAGTCTTCATACAGCTCTTTTCCATGCAACAACAACAAAACATAAAGGGAAAGGGAAGTGGCCAAGTATGGTGACCCATACTTGGAATTTGTGCTCTGCATTTAACTCATCCAAGTGCATGCACACAGTAGTGAACATACACCCGGAGCAGTGGGCAGCCAACGCTGCGGCGCCCGGGGAGCAGTTTGGGGGTCAGTGCATTGCTCATGGGTCTCACCTCAGTTGTGGTATTGAGGGTGGAGAGAGTGCTGGTTATTCACTCTCCCCACCTACAATCCCTGCCGGACCTGAGATTCGAACCCACAACCTTCGGGTTACAAGTCCAACGCTCTATCCATTAGGCCACGACTGCCCAATAAAAGTATTCAACTAGGCATTTAAATACTAAAAACTAGCTACTTCATGGCCTAATAGACTCTTTGCTGTCTGTCAGACTACATACAGAACAATGTGTGGTTGTGAACCTGTTTGTGATTGTTGGAGTGATTGTGTGACAGGTATAAGGGCACACGAGCAGAGACCAACATGGTGATCATTAACGTCAAACTGCTATCTGGGTTTAAGCCGGATGAGACGTCTCTGCAGGCTGTGAGTGACACTTAAAGGGCTCTGGTCCTCTTTTGATCTCAAGTTGTGTAGCCAGTGTTTGATTCATTCCCATTCGCTCCTGTGTCTCCACAGCTGAGGGAAGACCCCACCATCAAACGTCTGGATCTGGATGAGGATCGTGTCATTTTCTATTTGGATAGTGTAAATGTTTTATTCAAATACCTTGAGGGGTTCAAAACATTTTTGGGATGGATCACTGATATTTTGAAAATAAAAGGGATAAACTGACCGTGTTTACTTAAATGAACAGTTCACCCAAAAATGAAAACTGGCTGAAAATGTACTCACTCTCAACCAAGATGTAGATGAGTTTGTTTCTTCATCAGAACAGATTTGGAGGATTTTAGCATTACATCACTTGCTCACCAATGGATCCTCTGCAGTGAATGGGTGCCGTCAGAATGTCTGATAAAAACATCACAATAATCCACAAGTAATCCACACAACTCCAGTCCATCAGTTAACATTTTGTGAAGTGAAAAGCTGCTTGTAAGAAAAAAATGCATCAAGACATTTTAACTATAAAGTCATCCATAACAATGCTTTCTCCATTGAAAAAGTCCATCTCCTGTTGTACTTTCACATCAAAATCCAATGGCATTTTTGTTTAGAACTGATATTACTTGTAAACAGTTCTTGACTGAAACAATATTATGAATAGAGGACCTTTATTTAAGCTGGAAGCACCAAGTAAAAAAGTCTTAATGATGAATTTGTTTGCTACAAACAAACTTTTTACTTCATAAGACATGTGGAATGTGGAGTATTGTGATGTCTTTATCAGCTGTTTGGACTCTCATTCTGATGGCACCCATTCACTGCAGAGGATCCATTGGTAAGTGATGTTATGCTAAATTTCTCCAAAACTGTTCATATGAAGAAATAAACTCATCTACATCCTGGATGGCACAAGAGTAAGTACATTTTTAAAAAAAATTCATTTTGGGGTGAAGTATTCCTTTAACACATTCTTATATGTCCATACTCCATAGAACATAAATCTCTCCATAATCATAATGTAATAACTTTCTCTTCCATTCCAGTTGAAAAAGAATCAGGAGAAATCCATCAGGCTGCAGCTCGTGCAGGAAGTACCAGTGCAGAACCTGAAACCAGCTGTAGTGATCATCTATGACTACTACAAGATCAGTTCGTGTTTATTCAATACTGTGCACTCTGAAATACAATATAGGGTTTTATTATAAACCCAGCAAAATATGTGTGTGTATGTATATATATATATATATATATGTATAAAATACTGTATATAATGTATAAATCATAACAAAAATGAGAAAACAATTTCCATTTTAATTTTTATGAGTTTCATTTTTTATAAATCTTAGTGACGTCATAATATAAGCATTTTATCGGCCTGTATTTAATTTTACCATGATGCATTCTCATTTTATTGAGATAAACTCAACAATGTAGTGCACAAAAAACTAGGTTGTGTTTCTGTTCCTCCAGGTGAATTGTCTGTGATTGACTACACCTCTCCATGTGCATAAACGCTATCGTAAGTACAGTAAATTTGATCTAAAACTCCATTAGTATATTTTAATAATGGTAGTCTTAAATTTGAATTTAAAGACATTTACATGTTTTAAAAAAACAATTTCAAATCCTGAAAAAAAAAAAAATATATATATATATATATATATATATATAAAATCAGAATCAGAATCAGAAAGAGCTTTATTGCCAAGTGTGTTTACACACACAAGGAATTTGTCTTGGTGTTAGGAGCTTCCAGTACAGAAATACAAACATAGTGCAGACAACATATAATTAAGGTAATAAAAACACTAATAATGAGGAGAATAGACAATAAATTATAAATAACAACAGTAATGAAAAAAGACAAATATATATATAAAAAAAAATATATATATATATATATATATATATATATATATATATATATATTATATCATAGATAATAATTAGAATTTTTTCTTGAGCACCAAATCAGCATATTAGAATGATGTATAAAGAACAGATATGAATGTAATATAATAATATAAATAGATATGGTATATTGCTGGATAAAAAATTGATTTACCTGTTGTTTTTCAGGCGATGATCTGAAGTGCTAATGGCTGAAGTATTGTACACTGGAATTTATGGCGAGACGGATTTAATACTGACACTACTGACACTTTCTGTTCTTCTATCATTTTCTTGTAACAAAATTTTTTGGTTAAAGTAAATAAAAAATAATGCATTTCTGCACAATGCGTTTTAGTTGCTATTAAACAATTTGTCAATTTCTGCATCAGAAACGTGTGCCCTGTGATTATTTATTATCTAGATTTATTATTACTGTACATATGCAAATCTCTGGATCTTAAAAGAATAAGCTATACCTAATATTAGTGCATATTAGTCAAATATTAAATCCTAATTTCAAGTTTTAAGTCTCCCAACCAAATTATGTATTTTGAAAAAAAAAGAACACATCTGCCAATTGCAGATGTTTACAATAGTATGTCAGTTTTCCTGTCTGTAATCAAAAATTACATTTCAAAGCACTTGATATTTCAGTAGAAGTTGAACTGATATGTTGGTGTGGATCAATACAACTCTTCTACTGGTTAAGTAACTGAAGTTTTAAATAAGATTTTATCACCAACACATGAAAGCGGCTTTCAGACTTTTTGTTTGCTGTTGTAACACGCAATAATATCTGTGTACTGTTTCCCCACTGAGTGTTTAAAAGTAGCACAGTCAAAAACTGTTTCCAAACCATGCTTGATATCTCTGCTTAGCAAAAAGAATTCAGCTTTTTTTTTTCCCCAAAAAATTTATTTTTGGCTTTTTTTTTTGCCAAACAGTGTAGCGGAGACGGGAAGCAAAGTGGTAGCGAGAAAGGTCCTCGAGCCGGGATTCAAACTCGGACGCCAGTAAACGCATTGGTGTCATATGTCAGCGCACTGCCTACTAGGCTATTGGCTATTCTCCAAAAAGGCAATACATGCATAATTGCTACAATATATGGTTTATATGTGTTTTTCAAGTCATCTCCAGGTAATAAACAAAATTATCCAAGTAATGCAGTGGTAACTGACATAGCATTTATTACAGTAGTATATGATATTACAGTAGTACATGAACAAATCATAAAATTGCCATCAGGAAAATATAGGAAAAAATATTACAGAATACAAATTATTGGTAATTGTCCAGCAGATTATTTGATTTCTGAGCCAATGAAAAGTAAGAGATCAGATAAGGAAGAAACCCCCCCCCCCAAAAAAACCCTGTCAATTAGACCAAAAAAACAAACAAACAAAAAACAGTATTATTGCATTTAACATTTCTGTCCCCCTCACTTTTGAAATGATGGCTATGCCCCTGGCATAAAGTATCCAAAAGTTACAGCACTTTGGAACAAAGAGGCCTTTTGTTTAGCTTTTGTTTAGTTGTTTTCTGAGTGACATACACAAAAGTAATGGCTCATAACTCCAAAACCGTAGCAAGGAGAGTCAAAAGGTAGGTATTGTTTGATAGAAATCTTTCTATATTTTTAAGGAAAATTGCGGTTCCGATGGTCAGATGCTGATACTATGCACAGACATTCTGTTTCCTCACGTTCTGATGCAACAGGTCCATCATCCAGCCAACTCGAAGTATTTTGGTGAACCTCTGTTCCCTCATCCACCGATGGCATGTCTGACAGACCTAGCGGGCAAAGCGCGTTTTTTTCCTCAGGACGTTTCACCTCCTACCACAGCGCCTTTTGCTAGACTCAGCCGCAGAAACCCTGCCCTAGGTACGTCGAACGTGGTTCCCTGGAGACCATTGGCAAGGTATCTGGTTACTTGGCTAAGCCTCTCCAATCCTTCCCGCTGACTTCTCAGAACTATTCAGCTCGGCTATGCGATTCATTTCATTTGATCTGCACTCACAGGGACATGGTCCTTGACCACTTAGTCCGGCTTGGACTTCAGGTTAACTGGGAAAAGAGAAAAGTCTCCCCCTTGCAGAGCATCTCTTTTCTGGTGTGGAACTGGACTCACTCACTACACGCCTCTCGTGCTCAGTCAGTGCTGAACTGCTTGAGATGTCTCGGGCACAAAACAGCGGTCTGGAACCTCCATATTTGGTTGCTGGATGCGACCAGGAGGAATCCAGAGAGCGTTCACCTGCTGTGGTGAACACTATTACTCAAGCCGGAGCCCCCTCTAAGAGGCAACTTTACGGCCTGAAGTGGCACATTTTCACTGGTGGGAAGACCCTCAGCTTTCCTTCCTTCAGGAGGGTCTGTGCAGGCACCTGTCTGCTTCTACATTTAAAGTGTACGTGGCTGCTATTGCAGAGAACCACGACACTGTAGATGCCTGATCAGTAGGGAAGCATGATCTGGTTGTCAGATTCCTAAGAGGTGCCCGGAGGTGAAATCCCCCAAGGCTGTGCCTCATTTGCCCTTGCGATCTCTCTGTGGTCCTTTCAGGGATCAGGTGGTAACCTTGCAAGTTATCCACTTTCAGGAAGGGGACCCCAACCTGTCTCTATTTTGCCCAGTGCAAGCCTTGCGCACATACTTGGAGTGCACTCAGTTTCAGATATTCTGAACAGCTCTTATTCTGCTTTGCCTTGGTGAATGGTGCCTCTGTAACAGACATCTGTAGAGTGGGTTGGGCTACAACAAATAGATTTTATAATCTGCAGATGGAACCAGTCTCTTCCAGAGTCCTGAATGCTGAATGCCCTGTTACGGGTGGTATTTACATTTACGTTTACATTTAGTCTTTAGGCAGACGCTTTTTTATCCAAAGCGACTTACAAAGTAGAAGCAAACAGACCAACAAGACAGCAACAATATACAAGTGCTGTGACAAGTCTCAGTTAGTCTAGCACAGCGCACATAGCAAGGAATTTTTTTTTTTATTAAATAAATTTGACCAAAACGAATAGAATAGAATAGAATAGAATAGAATAGAATAGGTAAGTGCTAGTCTTTAGGTAAGTGCTGGTATATGCGTTCGTTCAGTCCACCTTGATTCCATCTCATGAACTCTGGACTACCTTTCCATCACTTAAGCACTTGACTTAGTGAAGATCGGCAGACAAATCTTCTATTAGAACTCATTAAGATATAAGTTTCCTCGAGTTGAACTCATGTATTGGGTTAGTGCTCTACATGTGACCCCATGTGTGTATTCTCTACTGAGTTGCCATTGGCTTGTCCCGTGGACTCGTGACGCAGTTCAGCATCTGCGGTGTTTAGTACAGAGACCCCTAGTGCCGTTACATTTGACACAACATCGAAGTGAACGACTGAAAAGGAAAGACTTGGTTATGTATGGTAACCCTTGTTCCATGATGGAGGGAACAGAGACGTTGTGTCCCGTATGCCACAACTCTGAACAGTGGGTTGAGGAGTCAAGCGCTGGCCTATTTATACCCAGATGTCCAGGGTGTGGCCAGCTATGCAAAATCTTCTCACCAATTGCTCATCATTGGCCTTTTCTCAATGATATTAGAGGTGTTTGGGCTCCTAAGAGCGACTCCTAGTGTCGTTGCATTAGATACAATGTCTCAGTTCCCTCCATCAGGGAATGAGGGTTATGGTGAGTTTGGACTCTTTTTAATCGAGAGAATTTTCTGAAAATAATGTTGTGTAATTTTCCACAATCTATGCATGGTTCATGAAGTTATGAACGAAAACGCCACATGAAAGATACAGTTTTTTTTGTTGTTGTTGCTGCGCCTCACCTGTATCTTTGGATCTAATCGATGGATTATGGTAAATTTGGGCTCTTTTTAGTCAAGGGAATATTCTGAAAATAATGCTGTGCCATTTTTCAAGATCTATGCATGTTTCGTGAAGTTACGAGCAAAAATGCCACATGAAAGCAACTTTTGATTTTTTGCTAAGCTACATGTCCTCTTCTTTTTATGTGTTATGGCTCTATGAGGAATATCTTTAGATCTAAATGATGGATTATGGTTAATTTGGTCTTTTTTTAAATCGAGAGAATTTTCTGAAAATAATGATATGCCATTTTCCATGTTATATACGTGTTTCATGTATTTACAAGCGAAAAAGCCACATATGATATAAATGTATTATAAATTAATGAGAAATATCTTTAGCTATAAATGACGGATTATAGTGAGTTTGGAATCAGGAGAATCTACTCTAAAAATGATATGAGCATGTTTTATGAAGTTGCAAGCAATAAAGTGACATAAATGCGGCATCCATATATTATTTTCATATGGGTCTGGGGATGACTTCTTGTACAAAAACTCGTTCAAGTTTAGTCAAAGCCCCAAACAATTATTCTTCAACTCTACTTGGTGAGACCTTTCAAATGACTTATAACACATGGCTATCTGAGCTGTATGATGTTTCTGACATATTACAGTACATAGTACAAAAACATATTTTGTAAATAATGAAAACTTTTTTTTTTTTATCAACAAATAACTTAGCACTACTTTTGTAAAGGTCAGGGGGTGGTACTCAGCACTCTTTAAGAGTTGATCAAAATACAATTACATTCATTAAAAAGCTGAGATTCTTTGCTTTAAAATGATACCTATTATTTCATTCAGTGGTTGCGTAGTAATTTGATTATGAATTTTTCATATTTTAATATTTTCATATATTTATATATTTTTAGTATTGCAATAAAGTGCAATACTACATTATATAAAATATATTTTTATTTAAAAAATTCTATAAAAGTAACAGCTTATTTTTGAAAATGGTAAGCCCTCCTTTTTGCATTCTAAGATGTATAAAATGCAAAGCAAACATGCAGCAAAGTTAGAGGGATTGTTACTGTTATTTGACAGTGTTCATGTAACCTGCAAAACAAAGGTGAGGTAGGAGTGTGTTTGACAGCTCTTTGTTGTCACTTCAGCACTGCGCTGCTTGTTTTTCTACGTACATTATTTGCTGAATCCTTAAGAATCTATTCAGAATGATTAAATACCACACCCATTCACTGTGAGCTGTTAAGCTTGAGTAAATGCGGTTTCCTTCAATACCATCAGAAAAATGTGTTGTTTGAAATGGACATTGAAATAGAAAGTTTATAAAAAGAAATGTATTTGCATTTTAAATTTACACATTGTTTCACATTTGATTTTCACAATTGACAGAGAATGCTTTATTTATACCTTTATTTCAGAAGTTTTCTATGGGAGCTTGAAGAAAATATGATAGTTTTGGGGAAAATTCTTTGCTTCTGGCAAAGCTTTTTTCTCTGATGCACATGCAGAATAATAAATATATTGAATAATAAATATTAATAAATAACATTTCTTAATTTTGTACTTTAACAGACCTCATTTTGTGTTCCGATCATTTTCACCTGGAGAGGATTTTCTTTTTCCCAAAAATCCTTATTAATGTTTTCACATTTGTTAAAAACCTACTGACTTTGCTCACACAGGCTATAACAGCTTCACAAATAAAAAAAAAAATATATAATTTTTGTATATTATTTTGAGATTTTTTACCCACCTTGTTACACTTGCAGGGTCAAAAATGACCAGCCTACAAAAAAATTGCTTATAAATGTCTTATGATATATTATTACTAAATATTGAATTCAGTCTTTTATCAACTTTTTCTTTCAATTAGCACAGGTTTTGTATTTCTTTTTGGAACTGATTGATCATAGGCCTCATTAACCTAAGCTTATGCACCTCAGTTTTTGAGTGAATATTGCAAAAATGATCTATATCTATAAAAAAAAAAACAATTCACTCAAAAAATGTGCATAAGCTCAGAAAAAAAGTTTAGATCAGTGGGGTCTGTGTCCAATCAACACTGTAAAACATGTTGCTGCAATTAGTTATAACAACTGAGGTTTGCATGGAAAAAAAATGGTAATGTTATTGTATTTGAAAGTCCAGTTGTGAACTTTAACAACATTTGAAAACACCAGTCACCAAATATTCTGTAATTAAATGACCTAAAACTGTATCTGAGAATAAAATATTGCATGTATTATAGGCCTGTGTATTTTTCTGTATTTTTATTTGTCTAGTCCTTATTTAAATTTGCTTTTAGTTTACAATGAACAGATTTGCGTAGATTATTCAAACACTAGGCAAGCACTTGATAAATTGAATCCTCCTTAATATTTGTGCATTCAAGGTTAAGAAGTTAAATCTCACAGTATGAGATGCAGATTTGTGCCAGATCTGAAAAACTGAGAAGTCTGATGTTTATGGTCTCATAACATTATTTTGTATTAATCTGTTTTGCATCATTGCAATAATAAACAATAAAAAAGAAACAATACAATCTTTTAGATGAAATATTATACATGAAATATTAACATGCCATTACACATAACACTTTAAAATTTCCATTTTGATCTATACAAAATTGATAGGTTTATTTTGTAACATCCACAAAACATGTTTTATTTAACCAGTGGGTGGTACTTGCTTGGAAAGCTGCTCCTTGTTATGAAACGATCTGTGTGCGTCACCTTTCAGAAATTGAGAGTACAGCTGAATGTATGCATTTTGGTTGCTGACACACATAAGCTTGTGACTAATAGAATGGGCACTGTCTTTGGCATGGTAATCAATGAAAACAACAGCAAGATTTGTAAAATCTCCAGATTACATAAACAATCTCTAAAATAAAAAAATATAAAGTATCTATAACCTGTTTAGCAAGAAGTGAGAAGAACTACACCTCACTAATTATCCAGTCCGTTACTGAATCACCAAGTTGGAGGTGTAGTGTCGTTAAAACAAAAGCTTTCCTTACCCTATCCTACATTATTCCAAATACACCTGTGAGAACCCACGCCCTCTCAAACATACTAAATGCCATCTGTCTTTGTCCATGCATGACACAACCCTAATATATTTCAAAACTTGGTTTTAGGGCTCTTGATAATGCATGCATCAAAAATTCAAAAACAGCAATGTCATACTGATTGTACATTTCTGGAGATTTCATGCACATTTTTAATGGTTTGATTTTCTGCCGCATGATTTATTGTATTTATTTAATTGATTTATTTTCCTTTTAAGTTTATAATGTTGTTCAAAATATAACAATTTGTATA
Organism: Tor tambroides; assembly: GCA_021397915.2. Taxonomy (NCBI): domain Eukaryota; kingdom Metazoa; phylum Chordata; class Actinopteri; order Cypriniformes; family Cyprinidae; genus Tor; species Tor tambroides. Next base: position 64,972 of record JAFVLL020024553.1, on the reverse strand, counting down.
ATGCATTTTAATAGTTTAAGAACAAGGGTTACGTGACTGAAATAAATCATGACTGCCTGATGCAAAAGATTCCAAGAGTTTTAATTTCATTTCATTCAATTTCAAAAGAGCTGTATAATTTATTTATTTAATACGTGCTGTATTATTTATTTATTTATTTTTACTTTTTCAAGTTTAAGGATTTTAATAGTTTAAGATGCTTGAGGACCAAGGTATAAAAGTCATTAAAATAAATAATGACTGCCTGGTAAAAAAATAAATAAATAAATAAATGAATGAATGAATGAATGAATAAATAAATAAATAACTTTATTTTTCTATTTTATTTTATTTATTGTTTCACTTACTAAAAGTTTCCAGGATTTTAATGTGACCTTCATTTATTTTATTTTATTTTTTTTATTTGCAATGCATACAATTCCCAAGTGTCACATAACTCGAATGATCAATATGCTTTGTTTGTCAAAGTAATCTTTGCAAACAACAAAAAAAGTGAAACTCATTCAGCCTCTTTACAGCTTCATTGACTTAAGTGGATCACTGTCCACTTCATTGTTATACAACACAAGAGCAAATATATCGATCACAATTTTATCCAACTCCTCATTATACCAGTTGCTCAGCTTTCCTTCCCTCGGTGTGGTAGGACAGGGAGGAGGCAGAGGTGTATAAAGTGTGCTCTTGTGTGATGGGATCAGTGGGTGAGTTCTCTGCACATGTGCTGGACTAACTGCTCAGGATGCTGCTGTCTCTTCTGCCGCCGCTGCTGCTGCTGCTGCAATGCTCCTTAACGAGTGGAGCCACCGATCCGTAAGAACCTTTATGATTATTATCTTCACAAATACAAGATAGCAGAAGGTAGAGTAATGATTAAAACTGCAGGTCGAGGGTCAGACGAATGTCTTCCACAACTATAGACACTGATGAAAAGTTTAGGAAAACTGCACTTTTGAGTTCACATGTAACACACTGTAAATATTTTTTTAGATTTAGGGTAAATCTTACCGGAAGAGAGAGACAGTGACGATGTAGCAAGCAAGCATTATGGGAAGCATTTTGGTGATTGTATTTTACATGAAATAATATTAAAATATGTCATTTTAGCTATTACAGTAAAGTTAAAGTGCCCCTATTATGGTAATGAAAGGTTCATATTTTGGTTTTGGGAGTCCCCAACAACAGTTTGACATGCATGCAAGGTCAAAAAAACACTTTCATTGTCTTATAATATGCATTTATTTTTACCTTACTTGCTCAACGACTCCCAAACGATTCGCTCAACAATTCATTTTTCCAAAGCCCTCCTTTGCGTGACGCTAATCCGCGGTGATTGGTCCGATTGGTCTCATTTTCATTTCATCATGCCTGTAATGCTTGTGAGCCAAGTAGGGCTCACTGCAGTCCACAAGATCCAGGGGGCGTGGTTGGATCCACATCTAGGGGGTGGAGATTGGTAGGTTTAGGGGTGGAGATGGGGTGGGTTTAGGGATCAGGGGGTGGAGATGGGTAGGTTTAGGTATATGTAAGGTGGGAGGAGTTGGATCTGGATCCAACCACGCCCCCTGGATGTTGCAGGCTGCAGCGAGACGCTCCTCCTGTGAGCACAGTGCTGCTTTGTGTGCAGCCGTTACCAAGAGACAATAATTTTATATATGGTGTACTTTCAGATTTAAAACTTTTCTGGATGTTTTCATTCACTTAGAGCTGTGTTACACACTGCATGAAAGGCAATTTTCAAAAATCCATAATAGGGGCACTTTAAAGTAAATATTGGCCTATATATACAAAATAAAGACCAAGCAGTGTTACACATACATAACTCTAAATAATGCTAAAACATTACCTAAAAAACGGAAAATACAAAATAAAATAAGAAGAAAGAAAATAGAAACAAATGTGAATGTGCAGGGAATTCATAAACTTTTTGCTTAAAACCGTAATTTATATCTACACTATCGGTCTAAATTTTAGAATCATTAAACGTTTTTGAAAGAAGTCTTTTATGCTCACCAAGGCTGCATTTGTTATTATTAATTAAAAATACAGTACAGTAATATGGGAATTTTCAACATCATTCCCGTCTTCAGTGTCACATGATCCTTCAGATATCCTTCTAATATGCTGATTTGATGATCAAGAAACATTTCTTATTATTATCAGTGTTGAAAAAAGTTGTGTTGCTTAATATTTATGTGGAAATAATGATACCGCTCAAAATATTTGGGATAAGTAAAATTCTTTTAATACTTGTATTCAGCAAGGACATATTAAGTTGTACCAGGGCGGCGCTAGAGGTGGGCTAAGGGGGCTGAAGCCCCGAATGTTTTCAGTAAAGCCCCGAATGTTTGTATTATCATGTCTTGTGCGCATCAAGATTGAGTTTGCCTGCGCATCATAATTCTATTAAACCAGCACTTAAACAGCAAAATGCAGCAGCTTCAGGTAGGCTATCTGTAACTTACTGTAGCCTATAAATTCATAATACCGATCTCACTATCTGTCAAAATTAGATTGTTTCTGTATACCAATATAGGTTTTTAATCATGGTATTATATGCACAGACTTTCTAGGACACACACATACACACACACACACACACACACACACACACGCATTTAGAGCGATTATATGAACAGGCTGGTTAGCATTTAGCATGTTCTGTGGCAGACTTTAACTAAGTGTCAGGGCAACAAAATTCAATAAACAAGAAGGTAATAAGTGATTTAAATTGTAGAGAAAATGGTCTTTTTGCTCTCATGAAAATGGCTCTAAACAAAGTTGTGCAACTGTGCACACAGCAGTGTTTCATTACTGAATGAATTTGCCTTTTTTGAACGCTTTTAATCAGTGATTTACTGACCCATTCATAAAAACAGTTTCTTACTTCATTTCTGAATGAATCAGCCATTTTGAAAGAATCAATTGAATAAATGACTCAACAACTCAGTCTTTAAGACAGTGGCTTGCTGCCACTTACTGGTAAATTCAAGTCTCATTTTTAAAATTATCATTCAATTTTTTTTCTATTATTTCATATTTTCATGTTCTAAATTTTATATTTAAAACATTAATCTTGTAATATTATTTATGCAATTTGTACAAATTTTAATTAATTTAATTAGGTTATACTTGTCTCTTAAAAAAAAATTAAGCCACTTAGCCAATGTAACTTTTCAACATTGCCTATTTTATGTGAAGTGTATCCCATGTATTCTGATACATAAATTAATTTCTCTGGGCTAAGCCCTGGATATCCACTCTCCCTAGAACCGCATAAATTACATTTTAAAATATATTCAAAGATAAAACAATTATTTAAAATTGTGATAATATTTCCCAATATTACTTTTTTTTTCTTTTTTTTACTGTACTTTTAAACTAATTATAATGCAACCTTGGTGAGCATAAGAGACTTTGTTCAAAAACATTAAAAATGTTAATTATTCCATACTTTTGAGTATAATATTTGTTTATTGTCTGTTTAAATATAATTATTTTTCATTTTCAATGTTCATAGTGCCACAGTTATACTCCACCAACCAAACTCCAAGTTACACAACACTGAAAATGCAGTCAACCCTAAAGACACCCGTTCAGTGAACAATCCAGGCACACGTAAAGAAATTATGAGTCACTGTGCATTTACCCAAATCAACCCTTATGCAACACTAAACTTATGCTATAAAAGCATTTTATTGCAAGTCTCTGAATATATTTTTTGTTTTCTTTCAGCACATACCTGGTGACAGTCACTTCTCAGGCGGTGGGTGGCAGCACAGAGACTCTGTGTGCACAGATTCATGAGCTCAAAGAACCACTGTCTATAGTGGTAACTCTGAAGACGGACAGTCACAATCTGACCATTCTACAGCAGGTCTTCATTAAAAATGATTTCTACAAATGTGTCCCTTTTAAGGTCAGTATACTAAATACAGCTCGGAGACTAAATCTCTATTTACAGTACAGTGATGTATCTGGTAATGCTATGTTATAGAGATCATGGCCCTTTCCCATAATGTCTGCAAAACACTTATAAAAGAGCCTATCCATAATCACTAATAAAATATGGTTAATGTGCAAGTAAAACCCAAAACCTACATATTTTTCAGTGCTGAATTGTTCAGTGGTCTCTGCAGTCCTGATGTTGCTTTCAAATCTATAGTCTTTAGTCTGTATGTAGATTTATACACTCACTGTTTTCTTGATTTGTATCTTGCAGGTTCCTGTAGTCACTGAGGAGTCTGTGGCATCCATCAGTGTTGTAGTCCGAGGGAGCAAAACATCTCTGAACAAAACTGTTCAGATCCTCATAATTCCCCCCAAAAATCTTCTTTTCCTCCAATCAGACAAGCCTATCTACAAGCCTGGGCAAACAGGTAACACTTCTCTTTGTAAATTATTCCAAAATAATTTAAGTTGTCAGTACGCATTTGTTCTTATTAATATGAGCCTGTGAGTCTTTCTGTATTACACACTGTATGTGTTAATATTTTGTCTCAAATGTTCTCTTCCCCAGTTAAATTTCGCATTGTGTCTCTGGATTCCAAATTCTTGCCTCGCAAACAAGTGGTAAATTTAATTTAATTTATGTGAAAATTATTTTTTATTTTATTTAATGGCATATGCTGGCAAAATATATTATTGTTCTTTTGACTTAACTGAAATGACTTTTTTATGTCTTTCTCTTGCAGTTTCGAACTGTAGAACTCCAGGTAAAATCTTTCAAGTATCCATGATCTGTTTATTGTTTATTACTTTACTCAAATGCGATTGGATTCCACTGTAGGCTTTTTCATTATGTACCACTGTTGTTTAGGACCCTAATTCAAATCGCATTGGTCAGTGGTTGAATCAGACCACAAGGATTGGCATTTTGGATCTGTCCCACTCCATGTCTCCAGAAGCCACTCAGGGTTACTACACGATCAATGCTTGGGATGAGACAAACCAACAAATATCACATGGCTTTGAAATTAAAGAATATGGTCAGAACCAGGAATCAACTTTTTTGTCAATCCAGTACTGATCAGCTTTTAAGGTGTACAATTTTTTTAAGTATTTTTTTCCCATGTCTCTTTTAGTTCTGCCAAAATATGAAGTGAACATCGATTTTCCCTCCATTTTAACTGTCCAGGACAAAGAGGTCACTCTGAAAGTTTGTGCAAAGTAAGATTTTTTTTTTTTTTTTTTACAAATAATGTTCATTCCTTTACAGATAAATGAAGCACATACCTGTAATTCAGTGATATGTTCAGCCTGATAAAATACTTTTTTCACTATCTTTAGATACACTTATGGCAAGCCTGTGCTGGGGTCTGTGAATGCTGAAGTGTGTGGGCAAAGCTTTTATTACTATTATATTAGAGGTGATTTCCCTGACAGTATTGCCACATGCAAGAAATATTCAATGATGGTGCGTCACCCTCTGCACACACAAAACTGTTACCTTTTGGGCTTGTAATCCGAAAAACACTGTACTAATTAGCACACACATAAGGTCCCAATTACAAGAAATAACAATGAGCTGATATTCATGTATTGTATTATTCAGTATTACACCTAAAGTGTATATATTTTAGGTGTACTAAATGCCAGCTTCCATAATGCTTGTCAGTGCTTTCACCAGTACACTTCAAGGTAAAGAGTTAAAGTAAAGGTTAAAGTCTTTAACCATATTTAAAAGACAATAGAAGTAATTATGAAGTTACATATAATGATGTACTTCAGTCCTTAGTGGGTAAACAATACTCAGGCTGGCCGCACACTAGACGATTTTAAGCCCGATTTGCACCCCCGAACGATCAGGGGGTGTGGCCCGATTCGCGGCTTGTCGCAAGCGATTTTTTGTCCAAAAATCCTTTATTGTGTGGTGTCATTACGATTATTTATCTGCTCCCGATCGAGACGGAGCGTCGCCGAACTCAAATCGTAAATATCAAACATGTTTGATATTTCGGGCTGCCTTGCCTCTGATACCCGCGATAGCCAATGAGAGCGAGCAAGCGTCACTCACTGGATGTTGCGTGCTTCTATAGCTGAAACCTGGCAGTCACAAACATGCCGTGAAAGCAGAGAACATCATCAGTATTCTTTTGTGTACTTTGTTTTTCACTGTGAAATAGAACGCGCACCGGGAGAGCCAGCTGACAACATCGATTGACCTCTATTTATTTTTCTAGTCACGTTTGATCTTGTGAGTCTCCGTGAAATAGTTCCTAAAATCTTCAAGTGTGCGGTCTCGCGGTCTGCTCGAATCATCTAGTGTGCGCGTTCAGATGATTATAAGGCTAAAAATCGGTTGAACTGTCTTCATGTCTGCGGTCTCCCATGGTTTTAAAATCGGTTAAGATTTGAATATCGTCTAGTGTGCAGCCAGCTTCAGTTCCCTTTCAGTCGGTCATTTTCGACATCACGTTGTCTGTACCAACTCGACGTTGCGTCTCGGTATACATGCCATTCCACCCATGCGTTTCTGGATGCGGTCGTTACCTGGCACTGGGTGATGGTCACGATCGCTGCCTCACATGCCTGGGCATTAAGCACGAGGCGTTCGCGGATGAGTCATGTTCTCATGATGACCATCTTGGAGTTGTGGACCAGGCTCTGTTACCTCAAAAGGGGCAGAGCTCCGTTGCCTCTGCCTCGATCTAGTTCTCTTCCTGGCAGGTTGCGAGCACACTCTACCAGAAGTGTTTCATCCTCCTGGGTGCTGGGTCGTGGCGCCTCGCTGACAGATATTTGTAAAGCTGTGGGCTGGGCAACCCCCAACACATTCACTAGATTCTATGCGTCTAGCGAGATCCCCAATTCGGCGGTGTACATGACGTCTCCATTCCCTCCTTCAGGGAACGAGGGTTACATACGTAACCAAGACGTTAATTGCATTTAATGTATTCTTTTAATTTATTTTTTTTAAATAATAATTTAAACTATAAAACATTCATAATTTCATCTAGTTACAATTAAGATGCAATTAAGTGTCTGAAAACATTACATTCAGTTTGCACTTTAGTGTAAACAAATAAGTTGGGACACTGTGTAAAATGTAAATAAAAACAGAATGTTATTTTTATTTATTTATATATGTGTGTGTGTATATATATATATATATATATATATAATTTTACACAGCGGATTTTATATATTTCTGTAATAAGTACTCCTTATTAAAATTACTTGTATGCCAAAGTGTACTTTTTCATAAGGGTCCATATTGCAACATATTTTAGAAATCTAAATATTTTTCTTCTTATTCTTATTCACTCAGACTGACAAGACTGGCTGTGGGTCTCGGGTGATAAATGTGACAGAATTTGGCTTGACTTCAGAAGGATCTTTCCAAGTGAATTGTAATGTGGAAGAGACTGGAACAGGTGAGAGTGTAAAACAAATGGCTGTTGTCCATTTTTATTCTCCAAAATAGAGTAATGATAGATGGTCTTTTTGTTCCTCCAGGTATAACTATGCAGGGTTCTACCTCAGCTGTGTTTACCAGTAATTATATCAGGGTTCACTTTGAGGACACACCAGAAATATACAGGCCTGGCATGGTCTTCGAGGGAAAGGTAACAACCAGCTTAAAGTCATTTGCTACTAATTACTGAATGAATGCTCCAAAAGTAACTCTACAGTCCAAGTGTTTTTACAACCATCTTTATAAAAAGTTCATAACTGTACCATGTTATTTTTGTCCAACTTTGTAAAATGCAACATTAATAAACAACCTGTTTAGCAGTGAAAATATTTAGCAGTTAGCTTAGCCATATTATGTCTTTCTCTACATTTTTTATTTTTTTATTTTTTATTTGCAGGTTATGGTCACTAATTCACAGTCCACACCAATGAAAAATGAGCCAGTGATTATATTTGCACATTATGTTGATAAAAGCGTTAATGTGACGTTGACGACAGACATCAATGGCACTGCCCGCTTCTCCTTTAACACTTCAGATTGGTCTGAAGAACCCATGCAATTACAGGTTAGCGTTTTTTTTTTCTAACATGATATTTATGTATATAATTCGGGTATACTGATGATTTTCAAACTTTTTTTTTATTAGGTCCATCACAAGGGAGGTGAAAAACGGACTGATTTTGAGGCTTTCACATATTATCCACCAGGCTATCTCTACGTAAGACCCTTTCACTCCAAAAGCAAAAGTTTCCTGATGTTGACAAAGGCTCCAGAGAAGCTCAGCTGTAACAGTGATGCAACAGTGACGGCCAGTTACATCATTCAGGGCAGCGCACTGAAAACAGGCCAGAAAACCTTGGATTTCTTCTACATTGTATGTTTAACACTGACACTCCTTTTCTTTGATCATCAATTACTTGGTCAAAACTTTTCTTGAAGGTTTCCTAAATCTTGTAGCTATTATCACAAAGGAAAAGGATGATGAAAAAACTGCAATGCTAGTGAAGCTGTAGAACTCCATAGCATTACATAAATTGTCAAACAGTAATTATCTACCTGCACTCCAGGTCTTGTCCAGAGGCAGCATGGCTCGAAATGGTCGTCTGTCTGTGAATGTGAACAATGGAAGAGGTACCCAGCTCTTTTACATTAGCCATCACATTGTTCTCTTACTGTATTTTTATGGTTTATGTACATTGTTTCAGCATGTGTCTTTATTGTTTTCACAAATGCTCTCTCACTTTTACAAAAGAAAACAAAGGAAAAGTGACATTCACATTGAAGAATACGGCCGCTCTGACTCCATACGCTCAGGTGGTGGTTTACACAGTTCTTCCCAATGGAGAAACAGTAGCAGACAGTATGAACTTCCCCATTGAAGAATGTTTGCCAAACAAGGTCAGAAAATCCCACATGAAATCTCATTTCAGAACTCAGTGTGCCCCTCAAGCTTTTAAGGTTTTTTTTTTTTTTAATCATTAGTGTGATGAGCGCATGCCTGTGCTTTTACAGGTGTCCTTAAAGTTCTCGTCTCCCACCGCACTGCCTGGAGAGAAGACATCTCTTAACCTGAAAGCCAGGCCTGGCTCCTTGTGCTCTGTGCGTGCCATTGATCAGAGTGTGCTGCTGTTGAGACCAGAGGCAGAGCTGGATGCAGCCGCTGTATGTTACACAATAACTTACATTACAACTATAATTAGTAGATAATCTTTATTTTAAAAGAGATGGGTCAGGGACATGGCACTATATATAGGTATCAAATTTGATTAACTTGCAAAAATGGGTTAAATTCACTTTCATAATAAGCATGTTTTTAATTTCTGAATTAAAATACATTTTGATACATTTTTGGGAGTAAAAAATGAAGTAAAAATGTCAGAATGGCACAACTGTCCCAATATAATATTGAAGAAGAAAAAAGGCTCATTAAAATAATATATTTTTTTTAATAAGCTTTTAAGAAGTAGGTTAACATAATCTTTTATATGATTTAATATTTTAACAATATTTAAAAAAATGTAAACAATTGATTTAAAATTTAATTAAAAAAAACTACATGTTTTTTTTTTTAAAGAAATAATATAATAATAGAAATAAATAATACAACATTTTATTATTTGAAGAAAAAAATCAACAATGCGTCACTGCTTATATTTGAAAAACAAAACTCGTGGTGTTGGGAAAATATCTTATTACTTTTTACTTGGTGGGTACACCACATGACATTAGAAATATATGTATATATATATTTTTAATTATTTTAAGAATATCTTAATATTTAAAACTAAATTTTAATAAAAATATTGCATCACTGCTCATCAATATTTCTGAAAACAAAATTCATATTGTGTAATAAAAATATGTTGTTAATTTTTACTTGGTGGATATACCACATAACATTTTTAGAATCATTAAATTGAAACTTTTTTTTTTTTTTTGAATGATGTTTTTTTTCAAAACCACATAAAACATATATGAATACAAAAAGTACATATCTTAGAACTTGGAACGTGTTATAAACTAGATGTTTATATATTTTTATTATTGTTTGGTCACTTATGGCTATTTAATTTAATGGGTTTTTTTTGTTTTTTTTTCTGAGTGATTATTAGGAAATTGCCTTGTCACTGCTACTGATCAATATATGTTATTACTCTACAGGTCCTTGGAATGTTACCAGTCCAGATTTTGTCAGATTACCCATACAATGTTGAGGACTGGGAGCCTAACCCCTGCCGACATCCCTTGGAGGTCCCATTTGCTGAACCTGCGAGGCGCAAGCGCTCTCGCTTCTATTACCCCTACTACGGCAACAGAAATGACGTGTACAACATCTTTAGAGTAAGATACACAACATGTCCCATTTCTTATGTCAGAGGTCCTCCAGTGTCATCTGAGTCTCACATTACACACAGTAACGTACTGTAATGCTTGCTTTTTCCCAGGCAGTTGGAATCAAAATCACTACCAACTCTGATGTGAAAGCACCTGTTGTTTGTCATTATTATAAGCCAGATGTTATAGAGGAATGTAAGTCACTTGACTTTTCTTAGGATTTAGAAATGCCCTTTTTGTTTGATTGTATTTACAAACTATCAATTCAAACAGCTGTTGTGGACGATGGTGGGGTCTTTGGCTTTGTCGGGCCAGAGATAGGCCTAGGGTCTGGTCCAAATGTGGAAAAGCATACTCAGAAGACCCGCAAATTATTTCCAGAAACATGGATATGGGATCTTATACCTGTGGGGTATGTATCTTGCACCATGGCATTACTGTATATACTGTATACATTGCAGTCCTTTTTAATTATACAGATTTTTTTTTTAATATTTAAAAAAAATGAAAAACTTCAGTGAATATTAATATTTTTTAAAACTTTTTAAAATACAAAATTCACTTACCAGGAGATCAGGATTTGTGGATGTTGCAAAGACCGTCCCAGACACCATCACTAAATGGGCAGCAGGTGCTTTCTGCACATCCCCTGTCGGGTTTGGAGTGGCCCCCAAGACTGACCTCACTGCTTTCAAGCCCTTCTTTGTGAGCCTCGCCCTCCCTTACTCTGTTATCCGTGAGGAGACGTTCACTCTTAAAGCCACTGTATTCAACTACCTCCCCAAATGTATCATGGTAAGCTTTCTTAATGTGTTTACTTGCTTGTTCTGGAGTGGTTTTGCAAGCGTTTGAAGTAAAACCATTTCCTGTAGGCTGACACTGTACAAATCTCTGTCTTTTAATAAAGGTGAAGGTCACACTGGCAAACTCAGCACAGTTCACAGCTCAGCCGTGCAAAGGCTGCACTTACACTCAGTGTGTTTGCTCTGAAGAAAGCAAAACCTTCCAGTGGATTGTTACACCCTCTGTCCTGGGTAAGCCAGATACTTTGAAATTAAAATGAAATTTCTCTTTGTTTTTGCTCATGTAGAAGTCATTTTGCTTCCCCAAACTTTTGTTTATTTCACGTTTCTACCAGGACATGGTATTACACATATAATGGGAATGTCTTAAAGTGATAGTTCATCCAAAAATTTAAATTCTGTCATTTACTCACCCTCATGTTGTTACAAGCCGGTATGAATTTCTTGCTGCTGCTGATAAAAAAGCTAGTTTTAAGAATATTTGTAACCAAAAATAAATGGAAGTCGATGGGAGCCAAAACAGCAATGATGACAATTTTAATTTTCGGATGAACAATACCCTTAAGACATTCCTATTTTATTTTTGGGTGGACTATGTATTTTATTTCGATGTACTGCCTTGACTGTCACAGATTAGTTCATTATTCTTCTGCGACTTAAATCCACTGTCATTGTGTACTGGTGTGTGTGTGTGTGTGTTTTACAGGAAAGGTGAACATTACAGTGCGCGCTGAGGCGGTGCAGAGCCGAGAACTGTGTGGAAATGAAGTGGTGACTTTGCCCGACAAAGGCAGAGTTGATGCTGTGATGCAGAGCGTTCTGGTGCAGGTACGTTCCTTTACTGTATGTGAGCTTTCAAAAGTCATGTGACTCACTCTTCGATGTCAAGAAGTCAACAGGAAATTAAAATGTACTATAATTACTTTTGTAATACATATTTCTGGTCATACTGTGTTGAAACAATGCACATGATTCTATCTATCTAATGCTTTTTGTTTTGCTCTGCTTTAAAAATACACTGTTATTACTTGTATTTCTCAGGCGGAAGGAACCAAACAGTCAATCACTCAGAATGAACTCATCTGCTTAACAGGTTAGTGGCATTACAGTGTGCTGTTAAAATTAAAAGAAGAATCAAGAATTTTAATCATTCCAGCTTACATAGAAGTTAGCATGCTGTCATTTACCACATACCACAGATAATAACCTTCATTGTGAAAAAATAAGCAAAAATCCTGTTTACAGTAATGCATTTAGACTGGAAGTCTATGATGCATGGTACTGCACTGGATAAATTGTAAAATACTCAACATTTCAAAAAGGCTTTAACAAAAAAGCTTCCAATTCCAGCTTTTAAACCCTGTGTCATTTTCACAGATGAAGAAAATTATTGTCTATGGTAAAGTACAGCATGATTTGTACCTGACGCTTTTCCTGTATTCCATTAGACCATCCACACGACACATCAGTCTCTCTCACTCTACCCAAAGTGTTTGTCAAGGATTCTGCCAAAACCTTCGTCACTGTTCTGGGTGAGCCTAAAAGATGCTGGCAAATTTCTCCATAATATAAGTACATATATTTGAAATACCCAGGTGAAAAAAGTGCAGTAAAATTATTTCAGTATACTTAGTACACTTCCATAATGTACTTAAAATGCTCTGTTTTCGCACACTAATTTTGTACTTAATATACTAAAAATAATTCTTTAGTACTTCTTAAGATAATCTTAAGAACATCTATGTGTACTTAACTGTGCTATTTTGGGACACCATGAATATGAACTAAAATGTGCTTTTAACATACTTTTTCTGTAAAAAAAAAAAAAAAAAAAAAAAGAGTTATCACTTGTAGTACAATTGAAACCATCTTTGATTACTCTGTAATCAATAGAATTGCTATCATTGAGTAGTTTTTAATCTTACTGACAGTTATATTGCTTTTTGGTCCATAGGTGATCTGATGAGTAGTGCTCTGAGGAACATCGGTGATCTGTTGGCTATGCCGTATGGCTGTGGAGAGCAGAACATGCTGCGTTTTGCCCCCAACATCTACATCCTTCAGTACCTGGAGAGCAGCGGGCAGCTCACTCCTCAGATTAAAAACCAAGCCATAACCTTCCTGGAGAGCGGTGAGGAAAACTGCTATGAAATTATGACTATTATGACTATTATGAAATTGACTATACAGTACAGTAAATACTATCAAGATATACAAATGTTTTAATATTTTTTTTTACTGAAAAACATGGCAACAATTCTAATTAGGAAATTACATTTTGCAGTCTTTTTAGTTTATTTATTTATTTATTATTATTATTATTTTTTGTTAAACTCCTAAAACAACAATTAGTTCAAGCTTCTTTTCAAGCTAATTCACCAGAGCTCTTATCAGCTGGATTTGACTGATGATAGATTCATCAATTTGATTGAACAGTTTAAAAGCATTAGTTCACCCAAAAATGAAAATTCTCTGTCATTATTTACTCACCCTAATGCCGTTCCAAACCCGTAAAGCCTTTGTTCATTTTTGGAACACAAATTAAGATATTTTTGATGAAATCTGAGAGTTTTCTGACCCTCCTTAGAGAGCAATGTAACTGAAATGTTCCCAGACCCAGAAACATAGAAAGGACATCTGTAAAATAGTCCATGTGACATCAGTGGCTCAACCATAATTTTATGAAGCTACGAGAATACTTTTTGTGCACAAATAAAACAAAAATAACGAATTTATTCAACAGTTCTCCTTCTCCAATTGACCGTGAGGAGAAGAATTGTTGAATAAAGTTGTTGTTTTTGTTTTCTTTGCGCGCAAAATTTTTTCTCGGAACTTAGTGTTCCGAAGATGAATGAAGGTCTTACAGGTTTGGAACAACATAAGGGTGAGTAATTAATAATAGAACTTAAATTTTTGGGGGAACTATCCCTTTAACTCAGTGATTAAATCCAGAAATATTGAACTCCAGTAAATAAATTCAGTAATATTAACTAGCATTTTTTATATCAGAGACAAAAGGTCCAAGTGTCCCCTTTTTCATCATCGCTGCATATCAGATTTTGTGTGTGTGTTGCAGGCTATCAGAGAGAGCTGACATATAAGCATGATGATGGATCCTACAGCGCTTTTGGGAGGAATGATCCTTCTGGTAACACCTGGTGAGTCTGGTACAGAGACAATGAAAGCATTTAGTCACTTAACTTATGTTATGTGCTACTGTGTGGATTCTGGTACATAGGTTTAATGCAAGGCTATTCACATGCTGTTTTTGAAATAGGCTGCTAGAGACATTCAGTAAATCCTCATGGACTTACTGAAATGTATCAAGGCAATTTACTGAATTATGAGTATTTGACAGCAATGTCTATTGCTTGTGTGTTCAGGCTAACTGCATTTGTGATGAAGTCTTTCAGTGGGGCAAAGAGGTATATATTTATAGATCAGGCCAACATTGACCAGGCAAAGGAATGGTTGCATCGACAACAGCAGGAGAACGGCTGCTTCGCCTCTGTGGGGAAACTCTTCAACAACATGATGAAGGTGAAGATCCTCTTAGATCCTGAATTTATGTGGTTTCATCTGGTTTAGCTGGGCTCCCAGCCAGGCCAATCTGGTCTTCACCTGGTCTCCCAACCTGGTCAGGTTGGTCTGGTTTGCTGGTTTAGGGGAGTCAACTTGCCATGCTGAAAGACCAGCTGAAGACTAGCTGGCAGCGCACATGGACTGAACATTGGTATCTGCAGGGCTTTTCTTTTGCGTTCGGTTTGCAAGAGGGGCTGATTGTGGGATAATGTATTATACAATAGGAGTGTGTGTGTATGTGTTGATTTGTGATTTTGTGTGTGTTGAGATTGTAGTTTATAGATTTCACTGGTTCAAGCTTAATTCTTGAGGACTAATATTATACTGTAGCTTTTTCCCTCTAACATAAAAAAGTAATATTAATCGTTGTGCATTTGAAATACCTTAGCAGCCTTAAAACAAGACATAACATTTACAAGAAGTATATAAATCAGAATATATATATATAACTTTAGCTCACTGGCAAAATTGTTTCAAGGATTTAATGAAGTTTATGCTTAAAAAAATATGCACAAGATTATGGTTTGGGGTTCATTACTTTTTTAAAAAATAAATTTTTACTTTTACTCAGCAGGGGTGCATTGAATTGAAAGTGACAGTAAAGACATTAATTATGTTACAGAAACATTAAAAATAATGATTAAATAAATGCCGTTAAAGTAAACTTTGTTACTTTAATGAATCCTGAAAAAAGTGTCACAGTTTCCATGAAATTAAGTACTGTTTTCAGCATTATTTTTAATAATACATGTGTCTTGAGGAGAAAATCTGCATATTTCTGAACAATCATGTGACACTGAAATAGTGGACACTGGAGTAATGGCTGTTGAAAATTCAGCTTTGCCATCACAGGAATGAATTACATTTTAAAATATACTGTATTAAAATAAGAAAAAGAAAAAACAGTAATTGTAATAATAATTCACTATATTACTGTTTTTAGTTAATACAGCCTTAGTAAACAAACAAGACTGCTTTCAAAACAATTAACAAATCTTTCCAATCCCAAACATTTAATATATTATTTGAAAACTGAAAATTTATCTTGTTTTTAGTATATTTAGATATAAAAATAGTAATCAGTAAGAGTTCTGTGCAATACACTGTATACAGTTAAATCTCTTGATGCTTAGGAAAGAACACATTAAAGTAATCCTTAGAGCTACATACTGTATAGAACAGAGAAATAAACAGCAAAAGGAAGTCCAAGGCAATAGTTCAAGGGACCCAGAAACTCGTGCTACTGGAAAAAAATTGAGATGACACGAAATGAGAAGAGCACATAAGAAAAGCTGTCAGCGTTGAGTGGGATGGGAGATGACTCAAGGAGAGCTAATGGAGCAGAGTCATTTATGGATAGGAAACTGCTCCTTAGTCTGGTGGTCCTGGATTTCACACTTTGGAAATGTCTGTTAGGTGGCAATAAAGTGAGGAGATTGAAATTCTGAGGGTGGGAAGGATCTTTGATGCACTCTTGCATGTCTAAATGTGTATTTGCCCTGCTTCTGCTTTCCCAGGGTGGTGTCAATGATGAAGTCACTCTCTCTGCATACATCACTGCAGCACTGCTGGAGTTAGGCGTCCAGAAATCTGTGAGTAAAACACTCTTCATGGCTCCTAAGAGATGGTCTCTAGTCACAGATAACTTAATACAAATAATATAACTAATGAAGTCTTTTGTGTGCTTTGTAAGGATCCCATGGTAGTGAAAAGCCTTGAATGTCTTAAGGAGGCTTCCCGTAACATTACCAACACTTATGTAACTGCCTTGCTGTCCTACACATTCACTCTTGCTGGAGATGAACAGATGAGACAGAACCTCCTCTCCAACCTGGACCAGCAGGCCAAGAGAGAAGGTACCATTCTACATTGTACTAATTAGTTCCCATGTTATAATTTAGTTATATTGTGGGCAGAATTTATCTAAACCAAGGAAGTTAATTCTTAATTCACAGCCATATCTTGTTTTTTTTCTGGGCATGTCATGTGTGTGACTTCGTAGTATAGTACTTTTTACAAAAATACAGAATCTCCTTAAAAAAAAAGACAATAAGACATAAACTACTGTAGTTATTGTGCTGCAGAGGAGAAAAACCAGAAAACAATATAAGTATAAAGATACTATTTCGTAAAAAAAAACAACAACAAAAAAAAAACCCAGACTGCAAATCAAATTAGGTAGAAGTTAAACTCTTTTTAGGGGCCAAGCACCGAAGGTGCGTAGGCACCTATTGTATCCGTTAGCGTTAATTTTCTTCTTC
Source organism: Tor tambroides (assembly GCA_021397915.2). Taxonomy (NCBI): domain Eukaryota; kingdom Metazoa; phylum Chordata; class Actinopteri; order Cypriniformes; family Cyprinidae; genus Tor; species Tor tambroides. Next base: position 48,077 of record JAFVLL020024553.1, on the reverse strand, counting down.
CGTTTCTTTCGCCATTGTGTCTGTGGCAGCCCATAGAACCGCTTGCGGGAAAGTTGTCAAATTTGGCACACTGATAGAGGACAGTCTCAACATTAACCATAATAAATTTGAAGTCTCTAACTCAAACTCTCTAGTGCCACCACTTGTCCAAAATTTCACTCATGTTTATTCTAGTAACTTTTGAACCATAAGCCACAGAAGGAAAATTCTTCCTCTGAATCCGTGGCTCATGCCGAGTCGAATGAAGTCCAAAATGTAAAAATCGTAAGGTTTAGTTTTTTCGAAATTTTTAATTGTTCGTAAAACCTACTTTTTCGAACTCGCCCTAGACGGTTTGTCTGACTTTCACCAAAATTGGCTCAGATCATCTTCAGACCATGCTGGCAAAAAGTTATGGAATTCAAGTCGATTCATCAAACCATTCTCGAATAACGGACGAAACAGCGGTTTCGAAAAGCACGCAAAAAATGGATCTATATCTCTGCAACAGTTTGGCGTACTGAGACCAAACTTGGTGTGTGTTATAACAAGCATGACCCGAGACTACCTGCAGTGTTTTGGCACTGTGCCACCTAGTGGTCAGGAGATATGAAAAATAGCTATTTTTGCTTATAACTTCTGAATGATTTGACACAAAATCACAAAACTGGTCTCTTTAGATTCGACGCATCATGCAGAGTCGAACCATATCCAATTTTCCCATGTCAGCCATTTTGGGCGTCGGCCATTTTGAATTTTGTCGTAAAATTTTATATTTTACGAACACATTGATGTATTGTTACGAAACTTGGTATGCTTCTTCAGACCATGCTGGCAAAAAGTTATGGATTTCGTAACAATACACGAAACGGTTTTCATTTAACGTATCAACAAATTTGCTGGAAAGATGCCAAACTGCATCTGAGGCTGTATCTCTGCAAAGCTTTGACATATTTACACCAAACTTTGCATGTGTCATTGTCCCCTCACACTGACCACGCCACATCGATTTGGTAACAGCGCCACCTATTGGTCAAGAGTAAACCATTCATTAACCATTAATTATGAAATTTCCAAAAATGCTAATAGCTTTTGATTGCATTAGCCTATTATAATGAAACTGGTCTCAGAATATTCCTTGGGTCATACCGACAACATGGATACCAATTATGCCATTGTGGGCCAAACTTTCTGTCCGCCATTTTGATTTATGTTGAAAACCTACTTTTTCAAACTCTTCCTCAACTGTTGGTCTGATTTTCACCAAAATCGAGTCAGATCATCTTCAGACTGTGCTGACAAAAAGTTATGGATTTCGTGTCGATAGACAAAACTGTTTTCGTACAGCGCCACAACAAATTTTAGGCATGGTGCCAAAATGCCTCTGAGGCTGTATCTATGCAAAGCTTTGACATATTGACAACAAACTTTGTGTGTGCCATTGTGACCTCACACAGAACACACCAAAATGATTTGATAAGCCATTTAATCATATTACTAGTGGTTGTATTATGATTTTTCAGCCATTTAAATTACAATCATTCTAAAATTGCTTGTATTACTCATTGTTGCATTTGGTCTGATGCTCCATGCCATGCTTAGCTCTTCATTTTGCCTTTGGAGTGCTTGGCCCCGTGATTGCTGCTTGCAGCTATATTTTTCTATTGTTGTTATTTACATTTTTTTCTTTTACTTTTTTGTGTACCCCAGTACCAATTTCTCTGGACCCCAGTTTGAAAACCTCTGATCTAGTATTAACTTGTTGTTTTTAATAAAAAAACACAATTGCCAGCCTTCAATATTCCAGTTTTCTTGCCCTGGTTATTTTAGGTGTTGGACGATATTGGAGTCTGGCTAATAATGCACAACCGACGGGCTCTGCGGAGGTAGAGATGAGTGCCTATGTGTTGCTGGCGCTGCTGTCAGGACCCTCATTGCCTAGATTTGGACTGAACTACTCTGCTGGCATAGTGCACTGGCTAAGCAAGCAGCAGAATGCGTATGGAGGCTTCTCCTCTACACAGGTAATGTTATTTATCTCATGCAGCTTTCTTTAGACCCCTGTCTGTCTTTATAATGTATTTTATCATTATTGACTGTAAATGGTGTCACTTTTTCTCTCTCTCTCTCTCTCTCTCTCTGTGAACAGGATACTGTAGTAGCACTCCAGGCCCTCGCTAAGTACAGTGCTGCCACCTACAATCCAGAAGGATCCATTACCGTAACGGTGACCTCCCCCTCAGGCCAGAGGAATCAGTTCACCGTGAACCGGAACAACCGGCTGCTTTACCAGGAGAAACAGCTGCAAGAAGCTACTGGCACATACAAGCTCAGAGCAGAAGGCAAAGGCTGTGTGTTTGTGCAGGTCTGTGCACTGTCTCTTTTGATGCACATATTGAGAAATCCAAGGAATGGTTCAACTAGAAATGAAAGTTTTCATCATTTACTCATCCTTATGTCATTCCAAACCTGTATGACTTACTTTCTTCAATGGATCACAGAAGGAAGTCATAAGGATTTGTAATTACATAAGGATGAGTATACTGCATGATGATTATTTAAGTGTATAAAAGTGATATAAATCACCTTGTTTTGACATCATTCTGTGTTTTTTGTCTCTCAGTTTGCCTTGCACTACAATATCCCACCTCCTCCAGACTCTTTGGCCTTCAAAATCAATGCACATACTGGGGTTTGCAACAACAGCACAAGGAACCCAGCTTTTACACTAAACACCACTGTAAGGTGAGACACATCTCTGTTTAAAAAAAAAAAAACATCAGACAGCTATTATGTATATAATACTTTCAACATGCGATTTTTGCTAATTTAATTTGTTATAATTAATTGTGATAATGTTATAATTAATTAATCATTCATTTAAATGCCATTATTTAAAGGGAAAGTTAGAATTAAAAATTTATTGAAAAAATGAAAATAAATTATATCATTTAGTCACTATCATGTCCTTGCAAACCTGTATGGCTTTGTCTCTTCTGTGAAACAAAAAAGATATATTTTAGAGAATGATTTCTGAAAAATCATGTGACACTGAAGACTGGAGTAATGGCAGCTGAAAATTCAGCCTTGCCATCGCAGGAATAAAATATGTAAAAAAAAAAATTAAAAAAAAAATTCAATTATAAAACAGTTACTTCAACTTGTAATAATCATTACTGATTTTCCTGTTTTTTTTTTTTTTGTTTTGTTTTTTTTTGTTGTTTTTTTCATTAAATTCTTGGTGAGAATAAGAGACTTCTTTGATCCCCAAACTTTGAATGGTAATGTCTATAAAAATAAAAATTTAGAGAAGTCCTGCTGACAGTAACAAATTCCACTTGCATATATATTGCTCAATGAATTAGTAACTTAACATATCCATTTGACTCTATCCACCTTATTCTTCACGTAAAAATGTGCGTGGCCATTTGTAAATTTTATTGGTCTTGCTTTTGGTCTCATTTGCTTCCAGCTATTTTTAGCTGTACAAAACCGCTCATTTTGCTGCTTGATACTGCAAATTGGGTGTGTCTTACCATATTATTTTAGTTTATTATCTTAATTATGAACACACTAGTTTGTAATGCAAACAGTTTTACCATTTACTGTACCTTGCTATTTTTCTCGCCATTTTCCTACAGCGGCTAATGAACCGGAAGTCTCGCCCATTGGCCTACTTTCATGTTTAAGAATAAGGTGGATAAAGAAAGAATGAAGTTTATGGCCTAATAGACTCTTTGCTGTCTGTCAGACTATATACAGAACAATGTGTGGTTGTGAACCTGTTTGTGATTGTTGGAGCGATTGTGTGACAGGTATAAGGGCACACGAGCAGAGACCAACATGGTGATCATTAACGTCAAACTGCTGTCTGGGTTTAAGCCGGATGAGACGTCTCTGCAGGCTGTGAGTGACACTTGAAGGGCCGTGGTCCTCTTTTGATCTCAAGTTGTGTAGCCAGCTTTTGATTCGTTCTCATTCGCTCCTGTGTCTCCACAGCTGAGGGAAGACCCCACCATCAAACGTCTGGATCTGGATGAGGATCATATCATTTTCTATTTGGATAGTGTAAATGTTTTATTCAAATACCTTGAGGGGTTCAAAACATTTTTGGGATGGGTCACTGATATTCTGACAATAAAAAGGATAATCTGAGCCTGTTTACTTAAATAGATTGCTCACCAAAAAATGAAAATTGACTGAAAATGTACTCACTCTCAGGCCAACCAAGATGTAGCTGTGTTAGTTTCTTAATTGAAACAGATTTGGAAAAATTTAACTTTGCATCACTTGCTCACCAATGGATCCTCTGCAGTGAATAGTTGCCGTCAGAATGAGAGTCCAAACAGCTGATAAAAACATCACAATAATCTACAAGTAATCCAAACTACTCAAGTCCATCACTTAACATTTTGTGAAGTGAAAAGGCGTGTTTGTAAGAAACAAATCCATCAAGGAATTCTAACTTTATGTTATTGCTTCTGGCCAAAATGTGAGTCCATAATCCATAATAACGCTTCCTCCAGTGAAAAAGTCAATCAGAGGATCCATTTGTAAGTGATGTAATGCTAAATTTCTCCAAAGTTGTTCCTATAAAGAAACTCATCTACATACTGGATGGCACAAGAATAAGTACAATTTCAACAAATTTTCATTTTGGGGTGAACTGTTCCTTTAACACATTCTTATATGTCCATACCCCATAGAAAAATGTCTCTGAAATCATAATGTAATAACTTTCTCTTCCATTCCAGTTGAAAAAGAACGAGGAGAAGTCCATCAGCCTGCAGCTCGTGCAGGAAGTACCAGTGCAGAACCTGAAACCAGCTGTAGTGATCGTCTATGACTACTACAAGATCAGTACGTGTTTATTTATCACTGTGCACTCTGAAATACAATATAGGGTTTTTATTATAAACGCAGCAAAATATAATAAATAAAAAAAAAATAGTCTAAATAAATAACAAAAAAAATAAGAAAACATTTCTCCATTTTAATGTTTGAGTTAAATTTTTTATAAATCTTAGTGACATCGTGATATAAGCATTGCGTAATTGTGCTTTACAAGCCTGTGTTTAATCTTACTATGATGCATTTTCACTTTATTTTGAGATAAGCTCAACAATGTAGTGCACAAAAAACTAGGTTGTGTTTCTATTCCTCCAGGTGAATTGTCTGTGATTGACTACACCTCTCCATGTGCATAAACGCTACTGTAAGTACAGTAAATTTGATCTAAAACTCCATTAGTATATTTTAATAATTGTACTCTTAAATTTTAATTACCAAATCCACAAAGACATTTACATGTTATTAAAATATCTCACATGCTCTTTTAAACTTTCTATTCATTAAAGAATCTTGAAAAATATCAACATTGTTTTCAATATTTATAATAATTAGAATTTTTTCTTGAGCACCAAATCAGCATATTAGAATGATGTATAAAGAACAGATATGAATGTAATATAATGATATAAATAGATATGGTATATTGCTTGGTAAAAGGTTGATTTATCTATTGTTTTCAGGTGATGATCTGAAGTGCTAACTGTACACTGAAATATATGGTGAGGCAAATGTAATACGGACACTTTTTCTGTTCTTCTATCACTTTCTTATAACAAAATCTTATTGTTTTTCTTAAATAAAAAATAATGCATTTCTGCATTATGCATTTTCGTAGCTATTAAACAATTTGTCAATTTCTACATCAGAAACATTTGTCCTGTGATTATTTATCTAGATTTATTATTACTGTACATATGCAAATGTATGGATAATAAAAGAATAAGATATACCTAATATTAATGAATATTAGTCAACTATTAAATCCTAATTTCAAGTTACAATTCTTTCCCAACCCAATTATGTTTTTATTTTTTTTTTAAAAAAAGGACATCTGCCAATTGCAAATGTTTACAATAGTATGTCAGTTTTCCTGTCTGTAATCCAAAATCACATTTCAAACCACTTGATATTTTAGTAGAAGTAGAACTGATATGTGGGTGTGGATCAATTCAACTCTTCTACTCATTTATCGCCAACACATAAAAAGCTGCTTTCAGACTTTTTGTTTGCTGTTGTAACACCCAATAATATCTGTATACTGTTTCCCCCTTAAGTGTTTAAAAGTACCACAGTCAAAAACCACTCAGATGCTTGATATCTCTGCTTAGCAAAAAGAATTCATCTTTTAAAATGCCTGTTCACTTCAGTAATATCATGTTAGAATGCTAATTGAGAATATTCTCCTACTGCTGCCCACTAAAGCAGTGTCAGTTTCACAGTGTTCCGGGAATTACCAAATAATTTCAGTAAACGATCCCAACATCAGCAAACAACTCACTTCAGAGAGACTAAAGTGTACAGTATACCCCAAACAGTTCAGTATGTATTGCCTACATATTGCTCAAAGACTGAACTGATACTCACTAACTTCTCAAAGTTTGAATTCTAAAGAGACTGAATTTTTTTAGGGCTGCTTTGCAGAAAATGGCTGCATATTTAGCAATAAGCATTATTTGAAAGGCAGTATCCCCATATTCAGTGTTTAAATTCTAATAAATTCCAAGTCAGAATATATCTTTGACATTGTTTTTATGGCTGCCATACAGCAAATAGCTCCATATTTAGTAATAACCACTATTTGAAGGGCAGATTTCACATAATTTGTGTCAAAATGATCATAAATTCCAAGACAAAATAGAATAGCAATAGACACATTTTTGTTAAGAGTTTATGAGGTACACAAAAAGCGCTTGCTTGGTTATTTAGCCTATTTATTAGATTGTTTGTAATATGCAAGTTGTTATGTTCTTGGGCGGAGTCAAATATAAATCAAGCATTTTACGTACAGGCCAAATTCTGGTTTAAGTGTGAATGCTGCCGTCCGAACTTTGTGCGCATCAAACAAGCGGATCATATGATCGCAATGTGAACCAAAAACAGGACGTGATGTCACAAGATGCGACCCTATAAAGGACGAAATGCTCAAACCATGTAGCCATGTTGGCAATTACAGTTCAGTACAGGCGTCGGAATCGTCTCTTTACAGCAGATATCCGTGTGTGCACGAACGTGCTGTGTCCTGGTACTGTTTTGACTCCTTTATACATTTCGTAAGCTATTCGTGAGTTTTAAGCTGTCAAAAATACCACCAAATGTACACATACAAAGAGCGAATTTAGCCTAGGACACGGCATTGTTTTGGATTTTTGGTAAGTTCGCAAAATATGCATCGTGTAAAAGCTGCCCAATCAGGTTGTGAGCCTCATGCCTTGTGACCGTGAACTAAGCCAAGAGAACCAGTACTAAATGCATAATCATCTTTTTTCGTTCGGACCAAAAGACAAGGTTTCTGTGGGTCTTAAAAAAGAAATTTAAAAAAATCAACCCTTCCACAGATTAAGGCCTTAAAAGGTCTTAAATCAGAGCTGAAAGTCATAAAATTATGGCATTAAATGTTGCATGCACCAAAAAAAAAAAAAAAGAGTATGAGGATGCTTTCCAATACAAATATCTAAACATCCTTAACTTAAAATACATTTACTTGAGATATTTTCTGACAAATTGAATACAATCAGTGGTCATGCTTGAAACAAGAACAAATATCTGACATTAAAACTCATTTTCCCTTTGAACGAAGTTAATTTTTCTGAGCTCACTGGCTGTTTTTTTTTTAACTCAATCCGTAGTCTTCTCAGAAAACAAGAGAAGTAAATGTATCTTGATTTAAGAAAATGTAGACATTTGCCTTTACTTTCATAAAACCTGCAGAGACCCCGAAAAAATCCACGGCAACTTAACTTTAAGTGTAAACACCCTCGAAGAGTATTAAATATTTTAACTGAAAATACTGAGTATTTTCACACACTGGCAGGAATGTATTGTACTTCTAAAGTGATTTATTTCAAGGTTAATTTATGAAACTGTTTAACTAGGGTGTTGTCCAACCAAAATAAACTTGGTCTACAAACTTTCTTGGGTTAACCTTATCATAGCACATCTTAGCAGTAGGTTTTTAATTTAGCATGCTGCTCTCTTGTCTGGTGTCATGACAACAAAGTAGCTATGATGCAAGACTTCTGCTTGCGTTGCAGTGTTAATTACAGCAGTGAGGGTTACTTGCCCTTTTACATCTGAAGTCCGAGTTTAGTTGTGACCTCTGGGCTACTGTCTTCTCCGCAAGGGCATGTTTTATGTGTTAGCATGGATCATAATTAGGCAAATAAACACAAAAACACCATAAATAAGGAAAACTGTGAGTGTATTCATGTTCAACATTTTACAATGTTTTCACCTAGTTCTGTGATAGTACTCAAGACATCTTACACGCAAAATGAAGACTAATTATTCATGTTGATTTAAATTCTCTGTAGATTTCAATTTCATTTCAACATACAGTTTGGTTTCGGGAGAAAGCAGAATATGTTGGTCTTTTTTTTAACAGTGTCATAGCTGTAACATCGCTAACCATAAATAAACATTTTATTTTCCCCAAACTAACACAAGGTTGGGCAGACTAGTTAATAGCCTGCCTGTAAAACATCAATAATACTTGAAGAGCTACTAAACCATTTAAATAGCTCCCTAAATTGTATTAAAGCAGTATAGGACTGATTTAAATAGGTCACCTTTTTTAAATTACAGTACGTGTCTGTTCACAATCTCTTAAAACAGTAAAACCCACTATGTATCACATGGAATAAAGGTGCAGTCACATTTATTATTATAGTCAGTGAATTTCCGCAGGTGAAATCCAGGCAAATTTCAATAGGCATCCACACAATCTGGAATTTTGCATGGTTTCAAAGCAGATTTCAAAACCGATTCAAGTAGGTCAACCGAATTCACTGCGTTGACCAACAGAAAGCCAGAAAACTTGCTTGTTTTGAATGTGACTTCTGTGTGAGCTGTAGTTCATGCACCGCTACACTACTGACAGTAGACAATTGCCATTTTTTGCCTACGAAAAGTTCGCAAAATTTTCGCTAATTTACTGTTGTTCTGTGAATTCTCACAGGAGATATACAGGCAAATTTCAATAGGCATCCATGCAATCTGCAATTTCACATGATGGCAAAAGATTTCCGAAAGCAGATTTCAAAACCGATTCAAATCTGTCAAGCAAATTCACTGCGTTGATCAACAGAAAGCCAGAAAACTTGATTGTTTTGAATGTGACTTCTGTGTAAGCTGTACTTCCTGCAACGCTACACCATTGACAGTAGACAATTGACATTTTTTTGCCAATGTAATTTTCACCAAATTTTTGCTAGTTTACTGTTGTTCTGTGAATTTTCGCAGACGAAATCCAGATAAATTTTAATAGGCATCCATGTAATCTGGAATTTGCATGACGGCGAAAGATTTCATTTCCCAAATCAGATTTTTAAATTGATTTTCAAATCCGTCAAGCGAATTCACTGCATTGACCAACAGAAAGCTGGAAAACTTGCTTGTTTTGAATGTGACTTCTGTGTGAGCTGTACTTCATGCATCAGTACACTATTGACAGTAGATAATTGAAGTAATTTTCACACAAATATTTGCTAATTTACTACTGCTCGGTGAATTTTCGCACGCAAAATCCAGGCGAATTTTAATAGACATCAATGCAATCTGGAATTTCGCATGATGGCGATAGATTTCCCAAAGCAGATTTCTAAACCGATTCAAATCTGTCAAGCAAATTCACTACGTTGATCAACAAAAATCCAGAAAACTTGCTTGGTTTGAACGTGACTTCTGTGTAAGCTGTACTTCATGCCTCACTACACTACTGACAGTAAACAATTGACATTGCTAATGTACTGCTGAATTTTCGCAGGTGAAATCCACCAAATCACTGCATTGACCAATAAAAAGCCAGAAAACTTGCTTGTTTTGAATGTGACTTCTGTGCTTCATACATCTCTACACAATTGACAATGGACTTTTTTTACCCTCAAAATTTCGGTAATGTGACCGCACCTTACGACTGTGATTCCAGCTGTTTTTCACTAGTGTAACAGTTCAGATACTAAGAGTGACAAATATGGGTCAATATCAAGGCACTGCATGACTTGCATGATTATGATGTTGTTTCTTTTTCTCATATTTGTGGCAATTATTCCAAACTCTCATAGGCTGGCAGTGATAGGTGATGGCTGCCTCCCTTGGGAGTCAAATCACAAGATCAAGTTGTCAGGACTTGGCAAATAGACTCTACTCTTGTATGTGGTGTGTGTGTGCGCATGCGTTTGTGGTTCTGTATCTAAAAGAATGCGCTGGGAACACAGAGACACAGTGGGATACACTTGGACAGGAGTCGCTGACGTCCCTCTACAATAAATATAGACTCCTGAGTTGGTAGGTGAGCTTTGGTGAGTTAGGTCTTTGTTTCTGTGATACCGGATCTTTAAATGTGAATGTAATACTCCATTTAATTTAAAACATCATTTAAATGTACTGCAGTTCATTTAAATTCTCTCATCTTTTCGTGTCGATTCCATCAAATATTTAGCGCAACACTATTCCAGAATGGCTTGATGGCATTTGGCATTTTTCCCACTATTTTTGAAAAGACAAATCATGGGACAAACTGAAATGAAAGTCAAGTTTCTGCACATCCAGACAAGATAAACTGCAACTGAAAAATATCTCTGACGGCAAAAAGGCATTTTCGTCGATGGTGAGTGAGCCACCACCTGCAGGTTTGGTTCACTGGGTCTTTTCGTCTTCTCCCTTTTTCAATCCAGGCAGACATGGAAAGCCTCTGGTGGATAACTGTCTGCATCTGAGTGAATATATAACATCTTCAGGAAACACGAGAAGAAGAAGAAAAAAAAGGAAGTAACAAAATTAAGTTTTTCCTCTCGTTGGGAATAACAGGTCTGGGTCATTTGAAGTCTCCCTGCCGAACGGTTTCCGTTTTGACGCGTGGGTCAGCGAGCAGCAGTGGGTTTTGTCTCAGTTCATGAACTGCGTGTAGCCCTCAGCTCCTGTCACTATCACATCCATCCACATCCTCATGGCCTCTGCGGACGGGGCCACCATGTAATACAGTCTGTCGTGCGTTTTCACGCAGAAGGTCAGGGAGGGGTTGGGGCTCTGCGATCAAAAAGACAATCAGATCAGTGAGGGAACCACGTATGGAGTCTATCTACTACTCCGTTATGAAGGCATATGCATTATCTGCTATTTATCCATTAGGGGATGTCAGTTTTCAGAATTTTTACAAAATGATTTTCTTTAAAATAAAATTAATTACACACGTGGAGGATGACAAAAACCACATGCACTATTTTAACTACAATAGATATAATAAAATAAAATTAAAAAAAAGAAATAAACTGCTATTTTTTTATATATATATTTCAATGCATTTAAATTTAGAATGAATCCAACTGGTATATTTTAATTGAATATAGTTTCAGAATTTTCCAAGTATTATTAATAATGTGTATGGATAATGCAACTAAAATAATTTTGCCTGTACAATTTATTGAGTGAATCATATAAATTGAATTATAATAAAAATAAATAAAACATAATAAAATAAAAAATATAGTCTATTCATAATTTTAGAATATATTAGTTTTAGTTATATTTATACTTTATAATACATATTTAATAACTACAGTCAAACTACAATTAAAGTGATTGTGCTAAATATAATAATAATATTAAAAAACAAACAGCTACTAAGCTACTGATCTTAATAAATATATCTAAATGTAATAATATGCTAATAAACAAACAAAAGAAATGTGCTATTAAGTTTTTTTCTTTTCATTTTTATGAAAGTATTTTAATGCATTTATATTTAGTATGAATCCAACTAGTATAATTTAATATAATTTACTAATTTTATAAGTATTAATAATAATGCACAAATATTACGTGGTTCATGTAATATTTCAGACTTTATAAAATATATACACATATATATGTTTCATACAATATTTTAGATCTGATTTTGAACTTAAGTTAATGTTTAATGTTGTAAAATTTCAAAAAAATAGTTTTTGTAATGTTGTAGATATTTCTAAATGTCTATTAAATTTAATGGCTTCATGTTCTCGGCATTCAATAATTCAGCTCACAAACACGTTGTGGTCAGCATGTTTATCCTTGTTGGACGTGAACTTGCATTTAATGTAGCCTGGGGCGTATTTACTTTTACCTTGTTTAGTTTTGCTCATGGATTTGAAGGATGAGCTCTGGTCACTTTCATGTTGGCTGTTTCTATCAAATGACAGATCATTTGCACGAAAATGCTGCAATGTTTGACTGGACACACTGTCTTTGATGTTGAAAATGGAAAAAAAAAATGGGCAGTGTTTTCTTCTCCTTTTTAAATGTTGGTAACCCTATTTAATTTATTTTAACAGCTCGTTATCACATTATACTTTAACAGACTCATTGTAATTGTGCATGATTACTTTGAACCTGTTTTATAAGCTACGTCACATGCAGCACAAGCAACACTGTGCACTCATTTTCCAGAAGTGGATTAATAAAAAGTCATTCCACTTAATTAATAATAAATTTGTAATTATTAGCACCTCTAATTTTAATACAGCTATATATGCAGAGCAAGGGGTGCTTGTTGAAATGTGATAATTAGTTCTCCTCACCAAAACCCTCATTATTATAGAGCACTCCACTCATGCAACGGACAAACAAATCTCTTCTCTTGATTCTGACACCGTCAAGGAGTGAATTATGTTACGGCTTCCCGTTAACCTATTACATTATGCAACGTGAAGCTGATGGCGTATAATACACCACACAACTGCTTCTGTGGGGCTATTATGTTATACACACACTTAGTATCTCACCACAGGTGGGAGTAGTAAAGAAACACTTAAGGGAAACGCACACAGGTCGTAAATTACATTATACTCTGCAAAAAAAACAACAACAGATATCCACTAAGTGAAGGTGCACATAGTCCAGTTATTCAAAACAATACAAGATGAGGTATGTCAATTAGTCACAAGGGAGCAAGTGTGTGAAAAATGCACGAATTAGAGCAATTTTCTCTAAGCAAACATGCAGGATAGGGTGAAAGTGGTGGAGAGCGATACGTACGTTTGTCAAATTCAGATTGAAAAATCCTTTCTGTGAAAAGAGTCGGCAAAGCAAAAGAATAAAGAAAAAGAAGGGTGGGGAACATTGACAGTAGAGTTACAGCAAAACAGACAAAAGAGAAGAAAGAAGCTAACAGAAAAAGATCAAATGAAATGGTGCAACAGGAGCGCAGAGCAGAAAAACAGCGGGAGATGTGAGCTGTGCTTATACCAAAGGCTCTTATTCGACTGTACCTTTGTGGCACTGCGCAGGTGATCGTAGTAAACCTCCTCGATAGCCTGGAAGTAGATGACGCCCTTCAATTTGCTCTCATGTTTATCTGCGGACGGGAGAAACAGAGATGTCACGCTGCAAAAAAGCGTTCGCTAAATAACTATTTTATTGCTACGTTTTGGTTTGAAAACGAATTAACTCGAAAAGTGAACGCATTCTCCGAAAACGAGCATTTCCAAGTATTTTTACTGGAAAACCAGGGAAAACTAGTGATTAACACAATGTTTTGAACAGCGATGGTTTGAAAAACAAATAAGCCCCCACTCCCCTGGAGAATAATGATCTGGTAAGCACCGATGTGACCTTGTTACTGCGGTGCAACCCCTTCATTTTCAGTGCGCGTAGAAATAAAGAGCGAGAGCTCACGCTTTGCCGAGCGCCACGGCTGGGTGATGAGCACGATTTCCTCAGCATTGCGGCAGATTTCATCACCATCAGATAGCATGCGGACGGGCTTCTGGTTATTTGTATGCCCCTAGCTAACCCGAGGCTATCGGAAATCATGGCAGCCACTGTGAGCTTAAGAATTACTAATTATCCGTATCCCCCCACTGCTGGATTCACCCACAATCCACTCTTTGTTCTGCCCTCGTTTCTTTCCCCAACCTCAGGGGGACGAAAGCGTAACGACACGTTCAACGCGCGGCATTAGCATAGTGCACAGTAAGGAGGATGTTGGAAGGCGACGCTGCGGTGCACATACCGGCGTAGTAGGAAAACGTCCTTTTAAGGCGATCAAAGACGAACCAGCGCTTCCTCCAGGATTTGATCTTCCCTCCCATCTTGACAAGATAGCCCTTGCACATCTTTTCGGTGAGAATCACGTGGCAGCACGTGTCCACGCTGTGACCTGAGGACTCGATGTGGGAGCGGAGGTCAAACTCCTCTTTGCGAATGGGCAGGTATCGGGTCATCGGGCGGGCCTGGAAATCAACAACGTGTGGTTTATATTTTTGTTATGACATGACGGGTCTTTTCTATCAATTAATTTATTCAAAATTCCTTCAAAATATTGACTTCATACATACAATGATCTGAACTCACATCTTTCAAGAAGAACATGTTTTTAATTTCTGAAAACTATCTATCTATCTATCTATCTATCTATCTATCTATCTTCATTCATTTATGTATTTATTGTTAGTTATTTATTTTGATAACATAATAAAAAAAAGGATCATTAAATTCATTCAATTATTAATAATAAAACCTTAAATAGTAGGTTGTATCATTTATTGTTATTTCTCATTATAAAATTTAACAACATTCAAAACTTTACTGCTTATTAATGTCTGAAAATTTTTTGGCTGCCAAATCAATCAAGTGGTATAATCAACATGCAGAAAAAAAAACTGATCCTATTTGATATTTGACATGATAATTTGACCTTTTTTTATGACAGTTCAGGTTGTAACATGTCACTTTCTGTAAGTAAATTTTAATGGAGTTTTTTTATTAATTACTATATATGGTCATAAGTTTACATACACCTTGCAGAATCTACAAAATGTTTTCATTTCAATTTAACAAATATTACTAATTGTAACAAAATGTTAATATCTTTCAGTTATTTATTCTTGTGGACTGCGTGTAAACATCTGTTATGTTTATGCTATAGCTTATGTAAGAGCTTATTCATTTCAGTATTAATTAACAAGCAATTTTTATGATCCCTCTTATTTTGTTAAAATCATCAAATTATGTATGTATATATATATATATATATATATATATATAAATTCAATATAAGCAAATAAATATTTATATACTTCAAGGTTTAAATTAAATTATGAAAATGATTTAAATTAAAAAAATAATTTAATTAAAACTAATGACTGTGTAATTAAATAGATTTTTTTAATTAAACTGTAATTAAATTAAACTGAAACTTTTCTTTAATTAAACTGAAACTTTTTTTAAAATGGTATAAACATTTTTCATAACCATATGAAACCTACATGAATACAAAGATATAATAAAATATTTGTACAAAATGAACTCATTAATTTGACAGTCCCCGTAGAATCTCTATGGACTTTCGTCACAGATCTGCGACTCCTCACCTGAGAGAAGTTTTTGGCCCTCATCTTCACCTCCTTCTCTATCAGCTGCTTTCTGTGTACCATCTCCTCCTGCAGTCTCTTCTCCGCCTCCTCTCGTCTTCTTCTCTCCTCCTCTAGCATGAGTTTACGGGCATGAGTCTCTCGTTCCTGCAGCCAAAAGAAGGCAGAGGTTAATAAACAAGACTGGCAGTCAAAAAAGATGAATATGGTTACTGTATTGATTGTTTACAACTTACTCTGGACTCTATGAGTCGAGCTTTCTCTAGCTGTGCCTCTTTCAACATCTTCTCCATCTCCTCGATCTTCAGCGCATCCATACCACTGGCACTGTGAAACACATAAAACTTGAGTCAAAGTCATTAACTATATTGAGGGGGGAATTCACTATACATGTTTGAACCAAGACAGACAGCAAACATTTAAATACTCGAGTGAAAGTTGCGCAACCGTTCAGTGGTTTTACCCCTCGGTGATCTATTTGGTGAATGATGGAATGGAGACCAGTAGCGGCGAGACCGGTGGATTACGAAACATTTCGTCATATATGAAAATACAACTGAATTGCTCATACAGTACAAGCATGAAAATCTGCCGTGAAACATGAAATGAAGCACATGTGGACTATAAACATGGAAAAAGAAAATGTGTAATGGATTCCTCTAGAGAAGAGTCTCAGACTAGCTTGAAGCTTTATGAAGACAAGAGTAAACAAACTGTATGAGAACATTTCAAGTAAACAAATTCTCTCCTGAGAGAGAAACAGCTGAAGGCCGTCGTGCCCCGGTCCAGCTCCACTGCTCCACTGCTTCACTGTACTTTACAGGCTTTTGTTTACAACATCTTCACACATTTCCCATGATAACGCTTATAACTGAAGACAACATGTCAGTGTCAAACTGGGTTTGGGGGCCATTCAGAACTGGATTGAGAAAGTCTTTGAGAATATTTGAACGTAAACTGAAAAAGGAATGACATTCAAACAAATTCATTTTATGGTTCAGTTTTTAATAATACACTACTACTGTTTAAATGTTTGGGATTAGTGATACTTGTGATAAGGTGATATTTTTATAACCTTTTTAAAAGAAATGAATACTTTCATTCAGCAGGGATGCATTACATTTAATTAAATTGATTAAAAGTGAGGTTTATACTTATAATGTTACAAAATAGTTCTATTTCAAATAAATACTGTTCATTTGAACTTTCTATTCATCAGATAATCCTTAAAGAAAATATCATGGTTTCCACAACTGTCTTTAACATTGATGATAAAAATATTTGTGCAAATCAGCATATTCGAATGATTTCTGAAGGATCGTGATTATCAAAATATATTACAACAGAAAACACTTATTTTAAATTGTAATAATATTTAAAATATTTTTCATTTGTTAATATTTTGTTAACAATTTTTTGCAGTTACGACATAATTCCCAAATCATTGGGAATATATATATATATATATATATATATATATATTTATTTTATTAAAGCTGAAATATAAGATCAGTTTAATTAAATTTATTATATTTAAGTTTCATTTTTAATATGTAAACTTTTTGTGACTTCTACATAATATTTTATTTTATTAAAGCTGAAATATAAGATCAGTTTAATTAGCTTTATTATATTTAATTTTCATTTTTAACATGGACATTTTTGTGACAACTACATAATAAGTTTTACCGTATTTTTGATTAAAACAAAATCTGAAATTCATGAGCATAAGAAACCTTTCTCAAAATCATTAAAAAAATCTTTTGAATCTAAACTTTAGATCGGCAGAGTACACTTCATTTTTCAGTATGAGTTATTAAACATACATTACAATAAGTAACTCTAGAAAATTACATATCAATAATTGCTATTAATATTAATAATCAATAAATGTAGAAACATTTTCCATATATGCATATACATAACATTTCATTATGTTTAATAAATGAACTTTCATTTTATGAACTCTGATACACTTCATCCCCAACATTTCCCAGAATGCTCTAATTTCCCCCAAAGTCTTTCAAATGGAGACAAACAACACAAAGCAGGCTTACCGTATAAATTATGCATTTTTTGTGTGTGTACAAGAAATGTGACTGTACTGAATTTCTTTGAATTACAATTAAGTGCATTTCTCTTCCTGTCGTTCCAAATCAAATTCCACTCCAACAATGCTCTGCAGCGTGACCAATTCAATTCAGATCCACACTCATGAACTGAATTCTGAATTTCACTCAGCCGGTGTTTGCACCTCATTAATTTCCACAACCCATATTTCCCTTCTCCTTTGGCTCATCTGTTATTTATAAATGTCAAATTCTGATGAAAGTATAACAGGACGCTTAACTCCCATATGTACGTTTGGATTACTTACACAAGTACAATGGATTACTCTATATGCAGAGAGGGGGATGGTGAAGAACAGACAAAAAAGTGGGAGAACATTTCTGACAGGAAGGGTGGATAAGCAAACAGTAAAACCTCAGGCATCTGTTTATGGAAGATGCCTTTTCGATTGTTGACATTTTTGCAAGCCCAATTAGTCCTATGTGTGCTCCGACTGTCCCTGAAACAGACGACCGTTTCCACACAGCCCGTTTAACCCAGCAACAACCTACAAGCTTAAAGACGTGTCTTCACGCAGTCCGTTTAACCCAGAAACAACCTAATCTGTAGCCTCAAGCATCAAAGCCGTTCATTTGTTCTTTCCTTTTCTCAGGAAAGGGGGCAGGATAAAGCACAACTGCTGCATTCTGATTGATAGAGTTACTACGTGCATGTGAATTGATCTCAAATATACGTTATTTTACACATTTTCACATGGACGTAATATAATATAAATGTATAATAACAGATAGTATAACAAATTTTATGAATTTAAATATAAGCATTTTTTTACATAAATAATATTTCTTATATAAAATTATAATATACACTACAGTTCAAACTGTTTGGGGTCAGTAAGATTTTTTTTACACTTTTGAAAGAAATTAATAGTAGCACTATTATGAATTACCTTAGAATTAAGAAGAAAAATTATAATATTTAACCAGACGATAGTGTTACATTAAAATACAATTAAATGAAAAACACTGCTGATCAAAAGTTTGGGATCAGCAAGGTTTTTAATGTTTTTTGAAGAAGTATCTTTTGCTCATCAAGGCTGCATTTATTTGATAAATAATAGAGAAAAACAGTAATATTGTGAAATATTATTACAATTTAAAACAACATTTTTCTGTTTTATTATACTTTAAAATATAATTTATTCCCGTGATGCAAAGCTGAATTTCCATCAGCCATTACTCCAGTCTTCAGTGTCACATGATCCTTCAGAAATCTTTCTGATTTATTATCAATGTTGGAAACAGTTGTGCTGTTTAAATTTTTTTTATTTATTCATTTTTTTTTTCTTTTTTTGGGGAACCTGTGATACTTTTTTTTCAGGATTCTTTGATGAATAAAAAGCATATTCAAATAGAAATCTTTTCTAATATGTCTTTACTATAACTTTTTAGCAATTTAACACATCATTGCTGAATAAAAGTATTCATTTCTATAAATTCTAAAAAAACAAAAATTCTGATCCCAAACTTTTGGACAGCAGTGTATATTACAGAACATTACTCAAAACATTTTGAATAATTAAGATTTTTTAAATGTTTCTGAAAGAAGTCTTTTTGCTCACAAAGGCTGCATTTATTTGTTCAAATACACAGTAAAAGAAGTAATATTGTAAAAAAATATTTGTAATAATTTATTTCTGTGATGACTTCATTTTCAAAGCTGAAAGTTCAAATTTTGAAATTTTTTGTAATTATTTTAAATGTCTTACTCTGTCTAAATCCCTGCTGATTAAAAGTAATGATTCCTTTTTTTAAAAAAAACTTACTAACACAAAACCTTTAAACAGTAGTGAGTATTATATTAATTTTATAAGATTTTTAGAAAATGTTATAATATTTATATTTAAAAGTGTATTATATATAGACTCATATAATTTGTCAAACTCAAACCCATCCCAATTAAATTGAAAATACATGAGATTCATTTACGCTCCCTATGATTTGAAGTCTCGCTTTAGTTGGCCGAACACCCTATGAAGTCCACTTTGCAGGCACTATTGGGCAAATTGGATCATACTCAGTGAAATCCATTAAGCAGATGGTTGATAATTTAGCTTGGGACAGGCATGTGGAGAGAAACCACAGAGACACCACTAATTCCTGTCACAGAGCCATTTGCTAAGCTCTCAGAGAAAGTGATTCAGGAAAGCACGTGAAAATGTCAAACCTGGACATGTTGTCAGGAGAGCAGGCGGAGTTGTTTCCAGTGGAGATGCTTGTGTCCATGCTGTCCGAGCTCTCCAGGCTGAGGGTGTCATAAGGCTGTTCCCCAGAAGAGGGTGCTGTGTGGTGCAGGATGGAGTGGTGCATGACTGGCCCGGAGGTTGAGGAAAAGGGACTGTTGAGCTGCAGTTGAGAGCCATGGAGCGCCTCCCACTGGCACTGTGCCTCTACTGCAGCTTTCTGTTTCAGCTCGGCCAAACGCCTCCGCTGCTCCTCAATCACTTGCTGGCCTGATGTAGATAAAACACATACATGAATGTCAAATCCACAGACTAAATGTGCCCAAACCTGAACAAGCTAAGCATTTTATAGGTCATAGACAGCTGCCAAACCCTCTATTAGACTACAGAGTGCTTTGAAACCCAAGTGACTGCACATCCATTTGGGATGGCATAGTTTGCCCATAATATGCTCCATCATGCCACACACATACACATATAAATATGTAACGTATGTGCGCTGAATAAACAGCCAAAGCAATACCTCTAAATCAAAATTTCTTTGTACACTACCAGTCAAAACTCCTCTACTCATTCTTTATTATGGTTTTTAAATTATTGGAATGATGTTAAAAATGAAAATTAATTAAAAAAATAATAATAATGAAACTGATTCAATAAATTAATCATTTATGCTCCCTGCGATTTTGGATAGATAAATAAATAAATAAATAAATAAATAAATTCCCATGATTTGGTAATTATGTAGAAGAAAAGTTTACATATTAAAAATGAAAATTAAATATAAAAAATAATTAAACAGATCTTACATTTGAGATTATAAAATAAAATAAAATAAAATAAAGTATTCCACATGATTTGGGAATTATGCAGAAGTCACAAAAAGTTCACGCATTAAAAATGAAAATTAAATATTAAAAAAAAAAAAAAACTGATCTTATATTTGAGCTTTAATAAAAAAAAAACTTAAAATAAAACATTCCCCATGATTTGTTATATATATATATATATATATATATATACAAACTCTTATAATCTTATATTTGAGCTTTAATAAAATAAATAAAATTGTGTAGCAACTGCTAAAATTTGTAACAAATTAAAATATTTTAAAATTAAATAATTAAAAAACTATATATATTTGACTTCATTCGTTTGTGAGCTGGGTACAGTTAAGTATGATTTATATTTGCATAAAAAGTCATTTCAAAATAGAATTGAAAACAATAATAATAAAATGCTTCCTGTGATTTGGGAAATTTATAGTAACCACAAAAATGTTAAATTAAAAATTAAAATGAAAGAATAAAAAAAAAATTGCACTGGTCTTATATATGAACAAAATACATTTTGAATAAAATAAAAACACAATTTTAGTCTTCATTCATTTGTAGGTTAGGTAAAATTAGGTATGATTTATATTTGCATTAGATTTAAAATTTTAAATTAAATGATTTAAAAATAAACAGATCTTATATTTGAAATAAATCATTTTTTACAACGTTGTGTGTACAACGTTTGACTGGTAGTGCAGCAAAAGTATTTTAAATATATAAAACTACAAGATTATCACTGATATCACGACTCAATCCATGCACAGCTATGCCATCAGTGGAAAAAACCTTGGTAAAAGAACATTTGGACACGGCAAGACCGTTCCAATGGGGGAGGAAGTGCACAAAACGCTGAGTTAGAATTAATGAGGATGCTGATTATGATGAAGGGCAGTCCAATGCTACATACAGCTCGCTCTACCTGTGGGACTGTCCGTACTGGAGGACGACTCAAAGACGGAGGGCAAGAATTCTGTTTGAGGGCAAGGACAACAAAGGATGACTGATGATCAAAAGTTAAAACACAACTAAGGAAGATGACAAAAGAAGAAACTGGCATCCCATGGTCACTACAAATATAGAAAATAAAACTGATGTGGAAATTTTAAAAAAAGCATGCGGGTTTGGAACAACATGAGGGTGAGTAAATAATGACATTTTTGGTTGAAGTTTGATGGCTCATCAGCCGTTTATGTTGATTTTACAACCAGCGCTAACATGTCAGCTGTCAAGCTGCTGTGTTTCTCATTACAGTACCTTTCTGCTGGAGAGCCAGCTGCCTCTTGGTCTCAATGTCCTGCAGGGTGGCTGCCAGGTTGCGTGGGAGACTCCCGGTGCTGTTGGCTACCATCAGAGGACTCTGGGTAAACAAAACAAACAATTATTTCCACCAGCATATTTAACAATAAGGAGGGGGCTAAATTACCACATTAAATGATGTAGGAGATTCTGATAACTGCACTATTTACCCTGGCAGGGGTGTAACAGAGAGAATTTACGCTGGTCCGAGGCTAGCACAGACTCAATGCAGTATTTACCCTGGCAGGAGTGTTGCGTCCCAGTGTAGCCGTAGTGTATGTGGGCGAAAGACCGGCGCTGATTTTCGGTCTCGAAATTGACGATTGGCTAGTATCACTGTCCAGGCGAGACCGGTACACCTGCAGGACAGATTTGTTGTGAGTCAAAATGTTTTTTTTCATGTTACTAATGTGAAGTCGAGATATATTCCTCAGTAAGGATAACATCTGTTAGATTTAAAGGTGCAGTTCAACACAAAATTCAGTCTTAAAGGGACAGTTCACCCAAAAAATGAAAATTCTGTCATTAATTACATACCCTCATTACGTTCCAAACCCATAAGACTTTTGTTCATCTTCAGAACACAAATTAAGATATTTTTGATGAAATCCAAGAGCTTTCTGACCCTGCATAGACAGCAACGCAACTGACATGTGCATTGTGATACTCTCGTGAAAGCACGTTGAAGACTGACAATGGAAGAGAAGAATTGTTGAATGAAGTCTTTATTCTTGTTTTCTTTGCGCACAAAAAGTATTCTAGTAGCTTCATAACATTGCGGTTGAACCACTGATGTCACATGGACTATTTTAACGCTGTCCTTACTACCTTTCTGGGTCTTGAATGTTTCAGTTGCATTGCTGTCTACCGAGGGTCAGAAAGCTCTCGGATTTCATCAAAAATATCTTAATTTGTTTTCCGAAGATGAACAAAGGTCATCTGTTTTTGATATTTATGATAAGAAATGTTTCTTCAGCAGCAAATCAGCATACTAGAATGATTTCTGAAGGATCATGCGACACTGAAAACTGGAGTAATGATGCTATTTGAATAATTCAGCTTTAAAAGCTATAAAACATTTTAAAATATATTAAAATAGAAAGTTATTTTAAATTGTAAAAATATTTCACACTATTATAGTTTTAATGTGTTTTTGATCAAATAAATGCAGCCTTGGTGAGCATAAGAGACTTCAAAAACCCCAAAAGTTTTGAACAGTTGTGTATAAAGTTTAACACACTTCACTTCATGATCTATTAACAAACATGCATGACCAGTAAAAAGTTGCTTTGTTAAAGGAACATTTTACTCAAAAATTCTGTCATCATTCACTCACTCATATCTTTTAAAACCTGACTGACATTTTTTTTTCCATGAAGCACAAAGGAAGCTATTTAGCAGAATGCTAAATAAGGCTGCTCTTTTCCTCTGTCAAGCAAGATTTTAAAAGCATAATCACTCCAATTTGTTCCTCACACATAGCTATTATGTTTCTGCCATGACAACTCTCAGAGAGTTTAGCATGGTAATGTACATGACAATATTAATGTGTTTGGTCTTGGCAGAATAGATCTGCTATGTTGCTAATGCTATGGCAGAATAATCCCGAGATTTGCTACACTGCTAATACATCCACAGACATGCTGCTGCTAACATGTAGGAAAAACTGCTGCTGCCCATATAACATACATGAAATAACGCCATATATAATGTACAAGAAATCACTCTGTAGCAGATCTATACAGGTGGAGCTGGGGAAGTGGAGGGCTTCTGAAGCACGCTACAACTGTTACAGCAAGCACTAGCTGTGTATTTGAATGTTGAGCAGCAAGCTCATTAACTGCTGATGTGAAAAGAAACCAATCAGCTGCGCCATGTGAGTATATCAGATTGAGTTTGAACCTATCATGACAGAACTTTGATTATTATATAGTATATACTTTTTAAAGCTTGACAGTGTCCTCATCCACTCTCAATGTAACAGAAAAGAGCAGCCTGGACATTCTGCTCAACTTCTCCTTTTGTGTCCCATTGAAGAAAAAGTTATTCAGGATTCAGGATTGTAACAGCATGATGATTAGTAATAGAGTAAATACAAACAGAATTTTCATTTTTCTGTGCACAATTTCTTTAACAAAAGGAATCTGCTATAGATTGTTCTTCACACAACAGAAGATAGAAACCTTGAAACGTTGAACAGTCAAGAACCAAAAAAAAAAAAAACACCACTTACACAAAACATAAACCTTACTTATCAATATAAAAGAGGCCTATGAAGATGAAGTGTGAAAATGTGGAAGAGCAGAGGAGGGTGAAAGAGAGCTGAGCTTCTGGCTGTTACCTGCGCAGGCTTGCGTGATGAGAAAGCTTTAGCCGGGAGGGGAGGAGGAGGGCAGAGATGGTTTGCATCTCCAGCTGCCATTACCTCCTGGTACCAGCGCTCTAAATTTAGAGCGGGCATCTGAGGCCTGCCCCAGTCCGACTGACGCTTAACACACACAGCACATCCATAAGCACAGAGAGCACGAGCAGGAGAGAGAGAGGTGGAGCGGTGGAATGCCAGAGAGAGAAAGAGAAGAGTGTTAATGAGCAACTGAAAGATTCGTTCAATGACTGAATGACACAGGTCGTTGGCGATACCCAGACCTGACCGGGATTAAAACGAGAGGAGGAGAGACACACCTCGAAGGAGAGAGAGAGGGAGGAGCCATGAGGGGAGGGGAGGCAGGAGAAGGCGGAGTCTGCGAGAGAAGACTGAAGTAATTGGATGGGTGAGGTAGGGGAAGACTCCACCTTCGGCATCCCATAGATCTGGTTTAATTGGCCGACGGTCACATACTCCTGACATCCAGGAGTGACACGCGGACACAGGCAGAAGGGAAAAAACAGGAAGTAGCAGAGCAGGAAAGAGAAGTTATAAAGTTAGCAACTACAGCACATAAGTATAACAAAGCTATTCAGTTTCTAATTGCTCTATGCATAAACATCAGCCCTTATACTGTGTCCTAACCAGATGCAACGCTACAAGTTTCCAGAAGCAGGTAGTTTATCTGTCTACAGTGAAAGCGAAAACAGCCAATCAGAACAAAATTGATGTTTGATATACAGTCATGTGGAGTGAAAT
The DNA here is from genome assembly GCA_021397915.2 of Tor tambroides. NCBI lineage: Eukaryota > Metazoa > Chordata > Actinopteri > Cypriniformes > Cyprinidae > Tor > Tor tambroides. The sequence continues at coordinate 23,114 of JAFVLL020024553.1, read as the reverse complement.
TGCGACCCAATGAGATTTCTCGATCTAGCATCATTACAGCAACCAAATTAATGAAAAAAAATGCAGCTAGTTAGGACAAAAACTAACATGTAAGATATATTGCTTTATTGCATCAAGCCTAGAGATTGATCAGGTATTGGGTCATTCTATAAAACGGGTGCCATTTGTGTTCTTTTTTTATTTACGTTTTCTTTTTACCCTTTTTTGATTTGTTCAACCTGTTTAAAACTCCTTACTGTGTAATCAAATATGCTAATTCTGATTATAAAAAATACTAAATGTATGAAAATAATAACTAGAATTCTAACTTTATGATTTACATGCATCTACATATCTACCTTTGTAGTTTCATTACCTTCATGGCTGCCAAATTTAACTGTACAACTGTGACCATTTTTTAAAAGCGTAATTATACCCAAATAATGGTTTATTTTATCCTAATTTATATAGTATTAAAGTTTTTTATTAATATTTTGAATTAGCTTTTGTTTTTATATTTTCAGTTTTAATTTTAGTTAATTTTTTAGTAATATCCTTTTGTCATTTTATTAGCTATTTATTACAGTTTTAGTTTTAGTTTGATTTTAGTTTTTATTACAATTTATTCATTTTTGTGCTTAACCTTAAACTTATTTCACTTAGTTGTCAAGGCAGCTTTTCTCATTTTAATTTAATTTGTTTTTCATCAAATATTTATATTTTATTTCAGCTTTATTTCAATTAACAAAAAATATTTTAATAGTTTTAGTTAATGACAATAACCCTGAACTTATATTAAATTTAAATACAGTTTATTCACTGTATTTTACTTGAGATGTCATAATGCAATTTATTAAAGGAAAAGTTCACCCAAAATGTAAATAATAAAAGTACGTAATTATGGTTTATGGACTCGTATTTTGACCAGAAATGATGGTTTAAAATTAAAATGCCTTAAAGATAGATTTGTTTCTTACAAACACACGTTTTTTTTTTACTTCACAAGACATTAACTAATGAACTGGAGTCATGTGGATTATTGTGATGTTATTATCAGCTGTTTGGACTCTCATTCTGACGGCACCCATTCACTGCAGAGGATCCATTGGTGAGCAAGTGATGTAATGCTAAATTTCTTCAAATCTGTTCCGATGAAGAAACAAACTCATCTACATCTTGGATGGCCAGAATAATAGTTTAGTACATTTTTAGTAAATTTTCATTTTCTCATCTATTCCTTCCAAAACTTAACACATTGTTTGTCAGGATGTTTATGATCAATTTCCTTATCAAACTGCAAAAGGCACCCGTTTCCTAGCATGACCCTAATACTATAATGCTTGGTGATGGTCATGACTCATGTATATGATGTAAAGCTAACAAATGTATACAGCACAAATGTAAGTAGCACTATAGGTATGAAGAAAGGAAAAGTAGTTTAAAAGAGTAGCAGAAAGAAGAGAGCAGCTATGATACCTCACGAGGGGCAGTTACAGCTGGGTCAAGGGCAAGCGAGAGGCCATGTGAGGAAGCGTTGGCGAGCTGGATGTCATGGCAATCACTCCCATACATCTTATAAACATCCGACAGCTTCAAGTACTCCTGAGACACGTTACCAGTCAACCCATTCACGCAGGACAGAAGTTCAGCTGTCAGTTTACTCACATCCAAACCCAATGAGAGCAGTTCTGTCATATTCATACACATAAAGTGACAGGTATGCCTAGCTTGACCAACAGCGACATGCCTCTATCTAACTCTTTATATGAATTGCAAATTACAAGTTACTCAAGCAGTGTATCCCAAATTGCGTACTTATGCACTGTTCTATGCCATTTGTAATATAAATAGTATGAGCAGCGTGTTCACACTGAACATTCCAAAAAGAAAAAGTAACCGAAATAACCCCCCCCCCAAAAAAAAACAAAGTGCGGAATGTTGGACACTTCATGCACTCAACTGTCACAGCTTTAATTACATAGATTTTGATTATGAATGACAAAATAACCAGAGCTGGGTAGATTACTTACAAGTTGTATTCCGTTACTGATTCCAAATTACAAGACCAAAAACTGTAGTCAGTAACGTAATCGATTATATTACACATTTTAGGTAATATAATCAGATTACTTTTAGATTACTCTTAGATTACTTTTGAATTAACATGTTCATCACATTGATTTAAATAGGAGAATCTTGTACCATATTGATATAAAAATACAAAGAGAAAGAAGATATATTCCATTTGTTGTTATTAATCACATGAAGTAGGGCTGTGCAATTAATCGAAATTCAGTTTCAATTTCGATTTCGGCCTCCAACGATTATGAAAATACAATAATCGGGATAAAACTATTATTGCGCCCCATTGCGCCCTCTTCCAGTGGTGCGCTTTCGCTCCTCCATAAAAGCCCATTTTCACGTGCAAAACCGTAAAATCATGTAACGTGACTAATGCAAAATTGGATGTGCTTGATTTATTAAAGTTGATTAGATTTGTTAATGTTTTTAAACGTGCGAAAGAGAACTTGCGCTGTTCCTCGGGAGGCTTGCGCTCAGAGACGCAACAGAACACGGACACGTAAAGTAATCTTTTAGCTCAAGGTGCGCGCTTAAACGGTCAAACAGATGCAAAAATACGTCAAAATGCGGCGCTTTGTGATTATTCACGTAAACCCTCGTTGATCATGTAATAAATTAATGTAAATGATCGAGAAGGAAAATACGTGTAGCAGTAAATTGGATCCGTGCGGCTCTTAAAGTGACAGCGGGCTATATTCCTGCTGCCGACTGTGTGTTTAATATTAATCAAACAACAAAAGACAAAGACAAAATCACTCAATGCTCTTGACAGAAGGACTTTTGTAGCTTTAATAAGAAACAAAAGAAAGTTTAATTCTTACAGTGAACACTATGCTGTTTTATTTTACATTAGATTAATTTCTGTAGTAGGCTGTTAACTGAATACTTTAGACTTGCATTAAAAAAAAAGGTTATATGGCCCACTCATAATTGTGTTAAATAATCGTGATTACAATATTGACCAAAATAATCGTGATTATGATTTTTGTCATAATCGAGCAGCCATAACATGAAGTGCATTAAACATTACATTATATCATGATTTCCCAAACTGGGTTTTGTGAAGGAACTACTGGGAGTTTGTGAGTTTAATGAAAAAGAATTAGGGAGAATCAATCAATTATAAATAATTTATTGCTGTTGTGTTAATAATATGTAATCATGTAATCCAGGGATACTCAAATCTGGCTCGCGAGATCCACTTTCCTGCAGATTTTAGCTCTAACCCTAATCAAACACACCTGAGCATGCTAATCAGTGTCTTCAGGATCATTAGAAAATCACAGGTAGGTGAGTTTTGATCAGGGTTGGAGCTAAACTCTGCAGGAAAGTGGATCTCGCGAGCCAGATTTGAGTATCACTGATGTAATCAATAAAGAAGTAACTGCAGTCTGATTATGAGTATTTGAAAATGAGATATAATCTAATTACTAAGTATCTCATTTTTGAAATCTGATTACGTAATGCAGATTTCATGTAATCAGTTACTACCCAGCACTGAAAATAACCTTACATAATTCATACACTACATGGTTGAGTACACAGTTCATAAGTACATAGTGTATAAGTGCATTATAGTGCATAGTGTACAGTGCGTCATATGGGACACAGCTATAGTTTCAAGTAGTCCAACTACAGTCAAGTTTGGAGTCAGTAAAACTTTTTTGTTTAGAAGAAATTTATACTTTTATTTAGAAAGGATTACAAAAAAGTCTTTTTCAAATAAATGGTTTTCTTTTGAACTTTCTGTTCATCATAATGTTTCACAATATTACTGTTTTTCTGTATTTTGATTAAATATGTATAAAGCCTTTGCATAAGCATAAGATATTTCTTTCACAACAAAAAAAGTCTTACTGAGCCCAAAATATTTGAACGGAAATGTAATTTTTTATTTTATTCATCTTTTTTTTTGTTTTGGTATAATCAAAGCAATATTTGAATTGAACAAAAAAATTTTCTAAGTGCCTTGGCTGCACACAAAATCAATAAACCTCTTCCAAAACTTCATAGGAAGTGTGATTTGTCTTTGGAAGCCTCCAAACATCAGATCCCAACAAGCCAAGTGCTCTCAATAAGGCAACACAAATTGAGATGTTTGTACTGGCATGTTCTCAGTCAATATTGGCAGTTTTAGACGCTCCAGGCTGCATGCATCGACAGTTAATTCAGTTACCTCCTGGGGCACCATGGGATATGAGTGGAATGAGGAAGCATGAAAAGGGGAGGAGTAGGGATGGTCATCGCCTAACAGGTCAGCCTCGCTGATGTGAAGCACATCCTGGGCGGAGGTTTATAAGTCAAACAATATCCTGAGTCTAAAAGATTTCATTTCCTGTTTCGTTAACCAAATTATTATGGGACGGCACAGGGGATGCATATGCTACCATCTGGCTAAACAGCTGAACCTTATAGCTTTCCTAGCCCAAGAAAACCAGACTACAAAGATGGATTTCAAAATGTTTTGCTAAGAAATATACTAAGAGTTCACATCAACCATTTTAAGGTCACATGAGAGTTGTACTTGGAAAAAAACTCATTTTTAAAGAATGTTAACCAACAAATACATTCTAATTTCAAACAGGGGAGCAAATATTCAGCAGTTATATCTTTGTAACCTAGTGTAACACGCTCATGAAGCATATGATTACAGTTCTTCTTACCTCCTTTATAGTGTTGGAGCTTTTGGGGAATGTCTTTCCACCAGTTAAGCTCTGGTATCTCCTCTCCAGATTGGTCAGCCTTTCCTTTTCCTGAAACACAGATTTCAAGTCAATAAGTTAAAAAGTGTATGATGGTCTCCACAAAAATATAGAGCAGCACAACTGTGTTAAACATTGATAATAACAAGTAATGTCTTGAGCACCAAATCTTATAAAAAAAAAAATAAAAAAAAAAGAGTTATTTTCAACCTGATCTCATGACGAAATGTACCTGTGGGAACTTTTTCGCAAGAGGCGAAATATGTAGCGCTATGTGCGTCTCGTGACATATTCGATGTGAAATGTCCACTGGGTGGCGCTAAAAGAGTGTTTGGTTTTTTCCCCGGAACAGATGAACGTACATATGGTACGTTTTATGTGATGTTGTTTTTGTAGGTGTCACCGCAGTTCTGACTTGAAATGTTCGTTGAGTGGTGCTATAAGCTTAATGCTCCATGACGTTTTAAAATAACGTATCATCTGCACTACACCTAAACCTACCCGATAGAATGAACAAAAGAGAATGTGACGTAAAAACGCAATGGCAAGCATGCTGTTTTAGCTTGTTTTTCGATCTCTCATCTTTCAGCTCTTTCATTGTGAGTCATGTTTTTGATGGGATTCGTACCCAAGGATTCAGTATCCTAAGTCTGTGGCTGTGCTATTGAGCAAGCTTGTTACATCCGTAAAGCGAAATATATGGAACTGTAATCATAACTGTGTACAAAAACGATTACAAGTGCTTGATGTTTTACCACCTCTAGTGTTCGTTTCTGTTGGAAACTGCAGTGATATGTACTTATTGGTACATATTTCTCATCTGGTGAAAAAGTTCCCTCAGGTACGTTTTCGTCATGAGATCAAGTAGGTTATTTTAAATTAGAATAATATTTCACAATACTACTGTTTTTACTGCATTTATGATTTGACTAGTATAAGACACTTATCTAACCTAACTAAAATATCTAACCCCAAACATTTTGAATAGGAATGTGTTTTTGTTTTATTCAAAGCAATAATTATATGGAACAAAAACAATCATGATCTTAACTGAAAAACTAATAAAACTAGAAAAATGTTTGCACAGTGAATTGGTTCATTTACATGAACTATCCAAACACTGCAATTCATTCAAATGAATACTTTTAGTTAGATATGTATCCCAGCACACACATTCCAAGTCAATCATTTAACAGTAAACTTTTGAAAAAGTTGATCTTTTTGACCATGCAACAACAGACATTAATATGGATGAGCATTTGGAGAAATTTAGTGCACGTCCTGACCCAAAAGTGTTCTTAAAATGAGTAAAAACATTAAAAGTGAATATAGTAAGTCATTTTCAATTCCTGTACCTTTTGTAGCAGCTGAACGGTCATACTTCTGTCCCTGGCCAGTCTCTCACACTCCTGAGCAGCCTGTATTCCCAGCTGACTGGCCTGGCTTTCCAATGCTGCAACTTTTTCCTGGAAACAACAACTTGGGAATGAGTTTGAGCTGCTCTTAATAGTTCCATGCTTTGTTACGTGTGTGCTTCATTTACTTTTCTTTTGGTGACGCTGCTGTGGTACTGAGCTCTGTCCTGCAGCAGCTGCTGGCTGATGGTCTCGCGCTCCTCCTCTAGACTGCTCTCCTTCTCTAACTGCTGGAACTCCAGGTCCTCAAACTGCTTAGTCGCAGCCTCAAGAGTCTCAGCTTCCTACACACATACATAAAAGCAGAGGGTCAATAACTTGTCAAAGCATCCCATAAATGACAGCACTAAGCATGCTTTGCTGCAGCATAGCTGAGTCAGCTTAAAAAGCCACAGGGAGAAACCAGCATGAACATTATGCAACAGAGGTTGCCAACCATATCCAAATACAATACAAAAATGCAAAAATAATATTTTAAATATTTTAAAACTTATGTTTAAATATTAATTTATGTAGTATTAAATAAATAATTATATGTAATACTATTTACTATAATCATTAATTCTTTATATAAATTTAAATAAATAAATAAATAAATACATTTCTTTTTTGTTATTGGTAAGAGGTATAGCAAAATAGGTATGGAGACATTAATTTATTTAATATTACATAAACCTTTTTTATTCATATTATTTGTTATTATTAACCCTTTATATAGTTTAAATGTAAATAAATAAACATTTTCTTTTCAGTTATTGGTAAACTGTTAATCAACAAACCATCAGCCAGAAATTAAAATAGCTAATACATTAATCATATTTAGAAATACATATTAAAATAAAAATCTAATTAAAATCTTAAGATATTTTTATGGTTTATATGTAATTTCAAAGACTTCCTGAAGTAATTTCATCGATCCCTATGGGTCTGGTTGCAAACCCTGGTGCTACACACAGATCCTTTAAGATCTATCATAATACACACAACTGAAACCCAAGTACATCAAACATTGTTTAAACAGTCAGCTGGGATGGTAAAACTGGAAAAACAGTAATGACATTGAGACTTCAGATCATAAATTCAACTTATGAAAAACAGCAAGTCTCGTCATATCTACATACAGATCGCAAGGACACTGGCTAACCCTTGCTGTCAATTCATCAAAGCATTTCTGACACTGTGAAGCTTGAAGGCTCAGTCTGCACATGACATCACTTCTCTCTCGTGCAACCCTTGGGATATTTCTGCCTGCAAAAAGGGCTAGTCATCAAATCACTTTCCGAGCACTGTCTGATGAGATTCCTTCAACTATGCAAATCATTCTTCATATTTTAAATAGAGACTTCCTGGTATGCTTTGTATTTTTGTGTCTTTTTACACAAAATACATTGAAAGTAGGGCTGGGCGATATATCTCATGCGATATGCATGCGCATCTCGTCAGTAAAGCCGGTTCCTTGATTAGCGGTAAATCTCCATCACCTGTTTTCAAATGGAGCGGCGTTTAATACACGGAGCCGTAGATCACTGACAAGCTACGCAATATCGCGTTCTTTATTGCAGATGAATCGCCTTCGATAATGAACGCGATATTGCGTAGCTTGTCAGTGAACTACGACTCTGTGTATTAAATGCCGCTCCATTTGAAAACAGGCGGTGGAGATTTACCGCTAATCAAGGAACCGGCATATCGCCTGAGATATATTGCCCAGCCCTAATTGAAAGAACATGTTTTGGCCAAAGTATCATAACCTGTGTGGTATATAGAGAGAAGTGCATGATTTTCCCCCAAACAAGTTAAGCGATTTGAAAGATTTCATTGGGCATGCCAATCACAGCTGATTGCCTATATAATGCTTAAACAAATATTAACCCTAACCTGAACTTTAATCTTATTATAAAATTGGTTGCACTTCCAGATAAAAAGCATGTTTGTTGATTTTTCTAAATTCTGAACTTTTATTGACTTGTACCTGCATGATTGATTTAACCAATGAAATCAACTGCGGGTGGGAGAGAAGTGAAAGCTCTCCAAACAAACCTAGCACTACGTTAGTTTCTGCATTAATAGATTAGTACATTGTTAAGTGTTATTAATATTTTGGCACCAGACAGTAGCATGTAAGAAACCTCAAAAATACACCCAAAAATATCGAAAACATGCAAAATTTCACCAATTAACACCACTTAAAGAATTTAAACACTTTCAGACAAGTATAAAAACATGATGTTCCCAGCAGAAATCATTCTTAATAACACTAAACATGGAATATTGTTTCTACTAGGATCATCATGGTGGATTCGGTGTATAGACAACCCAAAAGAGCTTAATTGGGAATGTGCATCTGAAAGGTGGGGTCTATAAAGCCAGAACTGTGGGGTGGAAGCAGTTCGTAAAATGCTGATGTTCCTGATGGTCACTGACCCTCTTGAGTTGTTCCTGTAACTGCTCCCTCAGAGACTCAGGGCAGTTATGGAGCTGGCTCATCAACTCATTGTACCCATCCTGAAGCCTCTCCAGGGCTTCCCGCTCCGCGTCAACATTTGCCCTCTCCTAGAAAGAAAACACACCATCCGGGAGGGGAGAGAAAGAGAACACACAGCTCAAATCCACGCCATGCAGAAGCATCCGAGGTTAGAGGTCAAAACAGAGTGGGTGGAGACAGAAAGGATGAAAACACTACATGGCACTGGACTGTAGGCCGTCAACAGGGCCAAACAGACTTCTGTTCTCAGGCATTTCTTGGTCAAAGACTTCAGATGTAATGAATTTTCGCTGGTATGTGCTTTTTAGATAAGATTATGCTATATCAGATGACAGGAATTGATTTGTTTGGCATCGTCGGCTAGTTTGAAGCTGGCCTTTTTTCTTTCTTTTATCATAAAAAGAAAGATTTGCAATAGCATCATACTTAATGCATCAGATATATATATATATATATATATATATTTTAAAAGTTAGTCCTCCGATATTTCTAAGGCTAGAGGTTGAGCTACTCTACTGCACATTGCATTCATGCATTGTGTTCTTTCCAGACCAACATTCATAGCACGTCAAAACATCAATATATCAAAGCACAGATAGAACCAGATTCTGATTAAAGAACTTTAAAAAGCCATTTTCAAGGTTTATAGGGGAATTTTCCATGTTTGCAGAAACACAGCACAGATTGTTTGCGGTCAAGATCAATCTAGTACAAATTACAGCCGGTCTGGTAACATGACCGCGGTGGTAACCAAACCCCCGTAAGGGAAATGGGTTCAAAGCAAACAAACTGATCAATAAAGAACAATCCTGTTATGAAAAACCTTGTTGTAATCCAAACTATTGCAGTATCTCTGAATAAAATATTTATCTTTTTATATCATTAATCAAAGTTTATTTTTCTCTGTAGAACACAAAAGGAGAATTTTTTTTGCTCTTTTCTAAACAATTACAGTGAATGTGGTACCATACAAGTATTATGAAAATATCTGATATAAAGATATATGAAGTTTTATGAAATCATACGACAGTTTGGTTCTGACAACAGAAAACTGCAAGGATTTATTCTAGTTGAGTCAAATTTATTTTGTAAAGTGCTTTTCACAATGCATTGTTTCAAAGCAGTTTTATAGAAAATCATGATGTTAATATATCTAATATCTTAACGTATTCATGCCATATAGTTGCATTTAGAAAATTAGAGCTGAGTGATAATATACAGTAGTTTAAATTTTGCGATGATACAATCAACCAGTTGAGATTTGATATTGATTAATTCATGTTGTTCCAAACCCGTATAAGTTTCTTTCTTATGTTGAACACAAAAGAAGATATTTTGAAGAATTTTGAAGAACCAAACAGTTGTTGGTCCCCACTGACTTCCATAGTAAGGAAAGAAATACTATGGAAGTCAATGGGGACCATCAACTGGTAGTTTACCAGCATTCTTCAAAATATCTTCTTTTATGTTCAGCATAAGAAAGAAACTCATACAGGCTTGGAAAACCATGAGGGTGAGTAAATGATGACAACATTTTCATTTTTGGGTGAACTATCCCTTTAACAACTTAAAATAAGCACTTAAATGTTTGTCTTTCAGTCAAACAAACCTACCACATGACTTAATATAAAGTGTTTTAGTTGTACTGACCACTTATATGATACTTTTATGTTCCTTTTTGAAGCTTGAAGGCTTCAGTTCCTAATCACTGTAATTCCATGGGAATGAAGGACAAGCACAGTGTTCATAATTTCCCCTTTTGCATTCCAGAGAAAGAAAGTCAGTCTTACGAAAGTCATAATTTTCATTTTTTGGTGAACTATTCTTTTAAGGATCTCTCCAAGAGCTTAATACTTGGCAGAATCGAAGAAGACGACTAAAATACCCAGAGAAACCCAGAATCTGATGGATAAGAAATAAAAGCTGGAATTCTGAAACAGCGTGCAGGAAAAGGCTTTCTAAAAGACACCCACTGTAAAAGGCACCGAGTCTCGCACCACTGGAGCCATTGTCCCTCAAAGCCAGCGCACTAATCCCAAAGCCTGAGTTTGCACTAAGCTAAACAGTTTTGAACCCAAGGGGGCGAGCAGGAGAAACGGAGAGACTGTGAGTGCAGAAAAAAAGCAGTGAGGAGATTAGAGGTTAATGAAGGCTTGTTAGTGTTGCCAAGCTTTGTAGAGGACCTGATGAGAACCACCACAAAAGGAGAGGAAAAAGACAACACCTCTTGTGAATGAATGCTTGATTACTAGACAGAACCTTGGCTTTCTGCCCAAATAAAACCAGTGAACTGCATTTAAATGTGACTATCATCTTCAGATCCTCTATTGTGGAATGTAGAATGAACAGATGTAATGGAAGCGCTTTGGCTAGTTTGAATGAGCACTTTTGCTCTTTGTTTTTTGTTGTTTTGTTTTTTTTTTACCTGGGGATGGCAATCGAGACCAGAATGGGCCTTGAGTGGCCATCCGGCAGAATGGCATGCCTTTAAAGAATGTCAGAGACCAGAAAAGGCTGTTCAGTCCAGAGAGGCTCAACAGTATAAAACACAAAACAGTCAGTTGGAGATTTGAAACTCTTCACAATTGAGGTGCAGTCACATTTTGGCAAAATTGCACGTATGAAGAATAGCTTACAGCTTAACAGTTTATAGCTGCATTTCCATTACCCTTCAAATTGCATAAATTGAAATTGCGAATTGAAAATATGCCTAATGGAAACACGTCAATTTTGCAAAAATTCCCATATATCGCAAAAAAGTTTTTACACTCGCATGAGGTGGTTTTTCAGGTGATTCGAAAAAGGAATTTATCGCAAAACTGCAATGGAAACAGGTTTTTTCGCATTTACAGGTCATCTGGCGTACGTAAAAGTGGATAACCTTGGATAACCCCTTATTTACACTGCACATGTCCGTGGTGAATTATGGCTCCGGCATGGCCACTCTAGTCAATGCTTGTTTTTATACCAGCTGAGCCACGGCACATTTTAAAAGCATCCCAGAAGCGACTCTTCGCGCTGCTTTACTAAATATAAACGCATACATCTCCTTTGATTAAAATTATTGGTTAGCGCGGTGGCTGCAATATACGTAAACCTACCAACTTCCGTCGCCATGACTTATCGTGAGAGGAAAAATTCCGTTTTAGTGGCGTAACATTGGTCAATGGAAACGCTGTCAATTCGCAATTCATTTTTTTTTATCGCCATTTATAAAATATTGCAAATCTGTAATGGAAACCCAGCTAATGAAGTCACTTAATCCAAGCAGATTTCTGTTGTTTGCAACCAACTGAACCAGTTGAGAAATCTGTGTGGGGAAATCTTTTACCCTCATGCGAAATTCGAGAAGATGGACTTCAACTAGGGCTGCTTGATTACGACAAAAATCATAATTACGATTATTTTGGTCAATATTGTAATCACGATTATTTAACACGATTATGAGTGGGCCATATAACCAAAACTTTTCTTTAATGCAAGTCTAAAGTATTCAGTTAACAGCCTACTACAGAAATTGAATAATCTAATGTAAAATAAAACTTCACTGTAAGAATTAAACTTCCTTTATTTCTTATTAAAGCTACAAAAGTCCTTCTGTCAAGAGCATTGAGTGATTTTGTTTTTGTCTTTTGTTGTTTGATTAATATTAAGCACACAGTCAGCAGAGGGAATATAGCTAGCTATCACTTTAAGAGCCACACGGATCCAATTTACTGTTACACACATAATTTCATTCTCGACTGTTTACATTCAGTTATTACATAACCAACGAGGGTTTACGTGAATAATTTCTGCGTGCATTTGACTGTTTAGGTGCACACCTTGAGCTAAAACATGACTTTACGTGTCCGTGTTCTCTTCCATCTCTGAGCGCAAGCCTCCCAAGGAACAGCGCAAGTTCTCTTTCGCACTTTTAAAAACAAGAATAAATCTAATCAAGTTTAATAAATCAAGCACGTCCCATTTTGCAAGTCACGTCACATGGTTTTACTGATTTGCACGTGAAAATGGGCTTTTATGGAGGAGTGAAACCACACCACTGGAAAGGGGGCTGAATGGGGCGCAATAATCGTTTTATCCCGATGATTGTATTTTCATGATTGTTGGAGGCCGAAATCGAAATCGAAACTGAATTTCAATTAATTACACAGCCCTAATTTCAACAATGAAAATTTGCCAAGCAATGCTAAATATGACCACACCTTTATAGAAACATTTTTACTTCTACATGAAAAATTAATGCATTAATGTGTTCCGAATATGGATAATTACATTCTGTGAGCTTCTATGCCGTGTGTGTATCCTACCTTGTCTTTCTCTCTCTGGATGGTGCTCTCCAGTTCGCTGAGTTTGCGCTGCAGCTGGTTGATAATCTCTCTCTCGGCCTCGATTTGCTCCAGCTCGGCCTGTCTCTCTCCCTGCAGCAGAGCTCTTTCCATCTCCGCCTGTCCAGATCAACATGTCAGATAGAGCAACTCTCACAGAGGCCACATAAACACACCCGAGAGCTCCATCTGACATTCTCTGTTCCACTACGCATCACTTCCCGTTGCTTCCGACTCTTATCCACTATAATTAGGAAAGGACTTCCTGTATATATTTCAGTGTATTTAACTAGCTATATAAAAATGGTTATGAGAGCAGCTCACCTCCTGTTTGGACTCCTGAAGTTGCTGCTCCAGTTCTATGATTCGAGCTTTGAGCTCATCTACCTTTGCCAGCACTCGAACCCGCTCCTCCTCCAGGTATCCCAGTTCCAGACGGCCAATGCTGCCCGATCCCAGAGAGTCCTCTGCCTGAATACAATTCACACACTTTATATGATTTAGTGTTTAAATAAACTATTGCTCAAAGGCTGTTTATTTGATCAAAACACAGTAAACAGTAAAAATAGTACTATTGTGAAACATTATTACAATTTAAAATAACTGTTTTCTATTTTAGTATATCTTAAAAAGCAATTTATTCCAGTGATGGCAAAGCGGAATTTTTAGTGTTAAATGATCCTTCAGAAATCATTCTAATTTGCTGATTTGCTGCAAAAGATACATTTCTTATTATCAATGTTAAAAACAATTCCGCTACTTAATTTTTGTGGAAACCTTGATACATTTTTTTTCATGATTCCTTAGAAAGTCAAATGGAAAACAGAAAGTAAAAAAAACCAACAACGTTTACTTGAATCTTTACATTTACATTATAAAATTCATTACTGTCACTTTTGAATAAAAATATGAATAAAAGTATTAATTTTCTCAAAAAAAAACCTTACTTGCCCCAAAATATTCCAATATTCCAATATGCACCGTCGTTCAAAAGTTTGGGATCAGTGAGACTTTTAATGTGTGTGTGTTTTTTTAAAGGAGTCTCAATGCTGTATTTATTTGATCAAAAATACAGAAAAAAACTGTAATATTGTGAAATATTATTGCAATTTCTAATATTGGTTTCCTGTTTTAATACACTTGAAAATGTAATTTATTTCTGTGATGCAGCACTGAATTTTCATCAGCCATTACTCATGTCTTCAGTGTCACATGATCCTTCAGAAATCATTCTGATATGCTGATTTATTATTAGTGTTGAAAATGTTGCGATGCTTAATATTTTTTTGGAACTTGTGATACTCTTTTCTTTGATTCTTTGATGAATAAAAAGTTAAAAAGAACAACATTTATTCAAAATAGAAGTCTTTACTATCACTTTTTATCCATTTAACCCATCCTTGCTGAATAATTTCTTTAAAAAAATAGAAAGAAAAATTTACTGACCCCAGACTTTTGAATAGTAGTGTATATTGTAACATAAAATTTCTATTTTGAATAAACACTGTTTTTAACTTTTTATTTATCAAAGAATCCTGAAAAAAGTATCACAGGTCCCAAAAAATATTAAGCAGCACAACTGTTTCCAACATTGATTATAAATCAGCATATTAGAATGATTTCTGACGGATCATGTGACACTGTTCCTCAATAATGATGCTGAAATGAGTTGCTTCACAGGAATAAATTATATTTTAAAGTATATAAAAATAGAAAACTTATTTTAGATTGCAATAATATTTCACAAAATTACAGGTTTTTTTCTGTATTTTTGATCAAATAAATGAAGCCTTGATGAGTATGAGAGACTTCTTTAAAAAGACATGAAAAATCTTACTGATCCCAAACTTTTGAACAGCAGTGTATAATAAGAAAAGCACATTAATTTTGTAAAATTGATTAAAAAGGTAGATACTAACATTGCTGATGGTGAAAACATCTGTAATGACCCAGTAAAGCCACAACTGTTCTGATTTAAAGAAGGAAAAAGAGTCCAACCTGTCCATTTTGTCCGTTTAGCAGAGCTGGTGGGGTCCGTCCGTCCTGATGCGCACTCTCAGTGCTACTGCTGTCCTCCTTCAGGTTCTCCTCTTGGCTTTCACGATGTCTCTGCGCCACCCTTAGGGAAGCGCTGCTCACACTGTCCAAGGAAGGACGTCTGACGTTAAGCCCGTCCCTCGAGCCAAGCCCAGAGACGCCCATCCTGCCCAGATCTCCCGCTGGCCCGTCGCCCTTGTTGTACTCAGCGCAGAGGTTCAAGATTGTTTCCAGCCGCTGCCGTTCCTAAAACACAACAGAGATGAACTATTAGATGAGTCAGGGGTGGCAAAAATTGCCCTCACGTTATCTAATTTCCTCTGTGCCAGCCTATGGCACTCAGCATCCTACTGATGCCAATCTGAAGAGAGAGGAGAGGAAGTAAACAGAAGTGCCACTGTCTGGAGAGACTCTTATCAGGACCCTGTCCTCGAGCAAGGGGACGCAGCCCTGCTTTCATCACATACAAACACCCAACGCTTGTCAGAACAGGCCCTCTCTTACGGCAGACACTGAAACAACTACGAAACTTCACAGAACTCATGTAATGTCAGCCTGGGGGGTCTGAATGTGGTAACAGCTGCCCTCTTAAGCCAGTCAGGCCCACCTCAAAGACACATTCTCAGTGTGACCTTTAGCCATGACATGCCATTTGCCCCAGACTGAGGCACCGACTATGCTGAGTAACACAGTCTGTATGGTACACAAATGGAAAGAATTAACTTCTCATGTTTTTACGATATGTTGATATCTAGAAATGCTTGTCAGATTGGCTATAATGTTTTCTGTGGTTACAATGCATTTAACAATGCTGTCTGGGTCATATAAATGCACTATATTAATGCAGTTTATTAATACAATTGCGGTTTCTCATTAAATTGAGTTGAAATTGTGATAAAGTCGAGTTATGACTGGGAAACCAATGAGCACTTTGGAATTTGCATGTATTTTAATACATTCAATGATTCGTTGACACTGTGAATAGTACACATGGTGCCCATAAACTCTATCTCTGGGAAACAATTGCGGTTAATTGTTTGACAGCACTAATTTGATCATAAGAGATCATGAGATCACGTAAGAGTTTTTATTGTTTTAATGTTATACACTATTATTCAAAAGTTTGGGGTCAGGTCTATTAGTCAGTTTTTTTTTTGTTTTTTTTAAAGAAATTAATTCTTTATTCAGCAAGGATGCATTCAATTGATCAAACAGGACAGCAAAGACATTTATAATCTCAAAAAGATTTCTATTTCAAAGAATCCTGAAAATATTAAGCAGCACAACTACTTTCAACATTTATAATCATAAGAAGTGTTTCTTGACCACCAAATCAGCATATTAGAATGATTTCTGAAGAATCACGTGACAGTGAAGACTGGAGGAATGACGCTGAAAATTCAGCTTTGCCATCACAGGAAAAAAAAAAACATTTTCAAATATATTCAAATAGAAAATATTTATTTTTAAATTCTAGTAATGTTTTACAATATTATTGTTTTTACTGAAAAATACTTCTTTTTTTTCAAAAACATTAAGCAATCTTACTGACCCCAGACTTTTGAACAGTAGTACACATTTAATATTACATATAAAAATTTCATAAACTCTCTATCTTTTGAGAGCTGCTCCATCACAAACCCCGGACTAGAAAACCTTGCTGTAGGACGTAAAATAATTACACATGATTAAATCCACACCAGAAAAAGAAGATAAACAAAACGAGGCACGCTGCTACTCCAGCAGATTATGTGTGCTCTCTTTGATGTTCTCTAGAGACTGGATGAGCTCAGTGTGATTTGTGGAGGACTGTGATGAGTATTCTCCAAACCCTTAATTAGCTCAACCTGTAATCATCAGCCTCCTGAATCTCCAGGATCACACTGAAATGAGAAACATGGCTGAGGGGAATCAGTTTAAACCGTTCCCATGGCCTTTTTCCATCTAACTACAAAATAACCTCAGACAGATGCTTCTGTATCAAAAAGTACCAAAATCTTTCATCCAAATTACCAAACGAAAATGATTTTGGCTTGAATTTAAATTGGTGGTTGATCTGTTGTAACATTAATCACTTTAAAATCCACAGCTCGTCACACAGGAGAACGTTCAATCACTTATCAGAAACGCATCAACATGTCTTCACCTGACAAGCCTGTCTCATCGAGAAAATTACACGTCTGAATTACGAAAAGCCCCCATGATTTCATTCCTCAGGCTTCCACGCTCCGTAACAACCCAGAGACCCTTCTAATACTGAAGAGGTGATATCACAGAAAGTTTCTCGTCAACTGCAATTTGCACCAATAATTGCTGTATACTGTAACAGCTCATTATCTCCGCTTAAGAGCCAAGAGCAACATCTTTCATTTTAGAGATTTTTCGGTCAAAAGCTGTCAAGACCTTGAACACAGATGTTCTCAGTTCTAAAAGAGATGTTTTTAAACCAAGACTATACAACAGAAACCAATCTGCACAATACTCATTTATGAGTTTAAAGGGCCCTCTGTAGTTGTCATTAGCAGGTCCCCCCAGGGAAAGGAAATTGTTTAAGATCATGGTGGCACACCCTGAGTTTTAAAAGCGCTCTGAAACACACAGAGGCTCTGGGAACCGTAGGAGGGAGTCTAATCATTTGATCTGCTTCCATCCAGGCCTGTTGAGCCTCTGATCCTGGAGTTTACAGCCAGGCTTGATGAGTGTTTCCAATCAAAACAAGGGCTACCTGAACACTTCTAAAGCAATATGCTGCTTAATTGTGCTGTAAAGGAGCCCTAATACAACACATGAGGGAATATGTTCATACTCAAGTCATGTAACAACATATTTGACTCAATAATAGCAGACTAAATACCTAGATGAGCAATATATGACAATGTATACATGTAAAAGCACAATATTAATAATTAAGCACTAGTTTATGGACTTCAATACACTTTTATATGCACAGTACAACTAACTCAGATAAAAAAAAATGTATTGAAAACCACACACTCACCCTCATTGTGACGTGTTAAAAGTAGCACACTAGTTAGAGTCCTGTGGTTCTCTCAGATGTTTCCTCATTGAGTAGCTCTCCAGAACTCACACACACACTGAGACAGATGAACAAATATAGCCCCTAGTCCCTCCGCCTCCAACACAAACACACACACACACACACACACTCTCTCCCAGGTCCTTTTTCTCAAAGTGTGTGCCGGTAGGTACATAAAGCCATCGCACTACATCTGGATCATTTCTCTGCTGGTGGCTGCTAATGATGATATGATTTAATGTTCACAAAGGCTTATTGAAATGGATGTCTTATTTTATCTATCAAGGCTTTGAAACATGCAAGAGGGGAGGCCCAGTTGCAAGTTTAAATACTATTCATTGTAACCCACTCAGGGGTCAGTGCTTACTAAACAACAACACCGTTTGCGTGGGCGCTGGTCAGATGTTCTCTCAGAGACTGGAGAAATGCCGTTGATGTGAAAATTACAATTCAGTCAAATGCTACATGCTGAAACCCAGATGGAAAAATATAGAGGGTTTCCACTGAACCGGTATGTAGGATAACCGTTAAGCACTTCATACTTTCCAGATGACAGCAATGAACAGACGTAGCTCTCTGTTTATAAATCTCCCCGCTTTGCTAGGAGTTTTTGGTGAGTGTGTGTCTTGAAGGCACATTTCTCATTCAGGTGTGTCCATTTTGGGACACCGGCAAAGGTTACATTTACACTGCTCTGCAAAGTGGCCAATTCTGAGTTTATACTCAAATCTAGCTAAACAACATCACAACCTCCCTAACCAGGCATGAGGTTCAAATTTCAATAGTATAATTTATAAAGTAATTGTTATCATATGAAACTTATTATATCAAATTATAAAAACTCAATTAATGTTCAACTCAAAAATTATAAAAACTAAATGTACATCAATAAATATTATTTGAAAAATAAAAAATATATTTTATAGATATACTTTTGCCCTTTTGTGCAATACTTCATATAGTTAGTTAATTCATTATTTTAAAAGTAGATCAACCATATTATTATGCTGAATGTCATATTAATTTCAAAATTACTGATTGAAAGCAGTGTTTAAGAGCATAAACTGAAATAAATGAAACTTTTTAGCTCTGTTACACTGAAGAAGAAGAGAACAGAAAACAGAAAATTACTGCTCTTTAAAGAGATAGTTCACCCAAAAATGAAAATTCCGTCATTAATTACTCACCTTCACGTGGTTCCAAACCCATAAGATCTTCGTTCATTTTCAGAACACAAATTAATATATTTTTGATGAAATCTGAGAGCTTTCTGAACCTGCATAGACATCAGTGGTTCAACCATAATTTTATGAAGCTACAAGAACACTTTTTGTGCGCAAAGAAAACAGAAATAATGACTTTATTCTACGATTTCTTTTCTCCTGGGTCAATCCGCCGCCATTCACGAGAGTACCACGTAGCTTCATAAAATTACAGTTGTAACACTGATGTCACATGTCACATTAACAATGCCCTTACTACCTTTCTGGGTCTTGAACGTGTCAGTTGCATTGCTCTCTATGGAGAGTCAAAAAGCTCTTGGATTTAATCAAAAATATCCTAATTTGCGTTCCGAAGATGAACGAAGGATGTACGGGTTTGGAACAACATGAGGGTGAGTAATTAATGACAGAATTTTCAGTTTTGGGTGAACTATCCCTTTAAGTGGCCTGGTAAGGAATTTTAAAATGACAGATTCATACAGTCATACAAAAAAAACCAAAAAAAAAACACAAGACCTGTGTCTCATGTGAGGAGAAAAAAAATGCGCCAACATCAACTGATGTATGAACGTCTCCAAAATGAAAATGTCTCAGGTATTGAACATAAACGGTGGCACTAGAAGCCCAAACAAAAACTGATAGATGCCATTTGGAAAAACATTCCAGCTCTTTTATTTCCGCTCACTCATTTTTATGCATTCCAACGACACATGGACCAATCAGAGCTCAGGAGACATGGGCTTTGCCTTCTAAACCCAGCTCTTACATTCCACCGTCTTCCCTCTGTCTGGAATGACACACACATAAACGTACAGCTCCTCAAATCCTTTTTCAGAGCCTCTCAAACCCCCTGCCATGTCAGGGGATCTCTCCTGCTCCTCCTGACCTTTTTCTGTCTCTAAATGTATGACGAGGTCACAGTGCCACTCTTACTGCTGTGACGTGCCCAGATTGTTTGAATACCTTTAACCAGACAGACTTCAACTGCTTCCGTTCTGGGCATCCAAAGCAAACATCCAAGAGATATTAAAATGTGCATTGTCAGCACTGTCACACGCCTATTTGCATATATTTACCATTAAATAAAATGAATATAAAAGTTTTTAAATATCAAATATTATATTAAATATTATTTTCTCTCACACACATATTTTTTTGAGCTCAAGTGTAATTTCTGTGCCTAAACTGATCCGCAAAAATAATCATTTTCAAGCAGGTTTCCTGAATACTCACCCCATCTACCAGTGGTTGAACAAATGGATAGTCCCGCCCCAAATTCAAGCCACTGATTGAGCCAATATTGAAAATTAAGTGTGCACGGAGGAATAAAGAATCTTTCTCTTTCCGCTTTTCAAAGCTTGCCTGCAGAAAACCCACAGGGTGAAAAACATCCCAATATTTTCAAACACAGACTGTACAGACTAAACCAAGCACAGTAGCATTAAGCCCTCCAGTAAACATCCTGGGACGACGCTTCTGTTGCTGAAATATGTAATATTTCAAACAAAAAACAACTGCTTTCTTATTGAATGTATTTGAAAAGCAGCACATCACCACAAACCAAGTCAACAGGACCAGATGCATCTGTTCATGTTGCACTTCAGCATGATGGGAACCTCTAATTTCACACAGAGTTTGAGGAAAAACAGCTAACATTTTTGGAATAGAAAAAAAAAATGTCTAGACATACACAGCTGTGAAACATGGGAACCTTGCTTCACCCTCAAAATGAAGATCCAGAGCCCAAAAAAAGGCCTTGGAGAATTTTACACATTAACTCCACGAATAAATGTACAGTATTCGAGAACCTAAATAAGGTTGTCTTTTAAATTCTAATTTTTTTCCTCAAGAAAAATAGTTCACCCAAAAAATACAATTCTGTTATTATGTACTCGCCCTGGTGTGTCTGAAAGTACACATAAAGGTCTATCGGTGCCCTAATAAAGCTAAGAGAGAATTCATACTTGAGTTTTGCATAGAATAGTAGCATGTAATTCACTTTATCCTCAGCAACCAAAGACAGAAAACAGCACCCTTTCTACAGGCCTTCAGATACCTGGCAAAAGAACAAGACATAAATAATGGTTAATATTAGACCTTGCCTGTTATCTGTACAAATGCAGTAAAAAGGTGAGGACGTACAGTGGCCTGTGGCCTCTTCAGGTTTATCGGTTTGGCTCATTGTGTCATTTCACGGCCAAGTTTAGATCATCGAGATGCAGCAGAGGACAGAAACAACCGTCACTTCTGTGAATCCCTTGGCACAGTAATAGTTTCACTGCCAGCTCTTCTCAAAAACACCAGTGTAGAGGGAGAGAATGGTCTCTGCTCAAGGGCAGAAGAAGAATTTGAATTCTATGTTACACATTTATATTTTTCTGCTACACTGTAAAAAATATCCCCTGTCCAACACTGGCAATACTTGTGTACAGGGTCATACAGACAAGGACAAAACACTGTGAGGGAAATCCACAAGCACTAAATAACATTAAAATACATTACAGATCACAAAAATGAGAAGAAACGAAATTGTCTGTTCACTTTCCTTCAATCTCGTTAAATGCACAAATTAAAGGAACAGTTCACCAAAAAATGAAAATTCTGTCATCATTTATTCAGCCTCATGTTGTTCCAAACCTGTAGAAGTTTCTTTCTTATGTTGAACATAAAAGAAGATATTTTGAAGAATGCAAAATTAAATTGATGGTCCCCATTGACTTCAATACTTTTTCTTTCTCTATGGAAGTCAATGGGGACCAACAACTGTTTGGTTCTTCAATATATCAAAATATCTTCTTTTGTGTTCAACATAAGAAAGAAACTTCTACAGGTTTGGAACAACATGAGGCTGAATAAATGATGACAGAATTTTCATTTTTTGGTGAACTATTCCTTTAAGGTTGTAAACGTGGGACGATCTGTGTAATTAAGTTTAATACTTTAGTGTTTGTTCACGTCTTTAATGTTAAGTATGACCATAGCAACAATGATACTTGCACCACTAATAAAATCAAAAGTCTTTATTAATCTGAATAATGGAAATCAAGCACCAAGTGACTGTCATGTACTATAAGCATCAGTTTCTTTATCTTTTAGGATTACAGAGTCACCTGTGCAAATGTCAGACAGATCTTTTCTGAGAATCCTTGAATATTGCTTTATATAACACGATGTGGTGTTGCTAAGAGCAGTCAGTGTTGTTCTTCGCTGTCTTGATTACAAGAGCCGGGTCAGAATAACTAAAGTCTGCACTGACCCAGATAATCAGTGCCACAGAAAGTCAGTTAACTGTCTCTTTTTCCCAAATACTCTCTCTCTCTGTGTTGTTGTGAGGAGAATCAGTATTAATCTGTCCCAGAGCAGATAACTCACTTTACGCTGAACTGCAAGAACACAGGAAGGAAACACATTAAACCATCAACAAAACGCTCCAGAGGGAGCTCATATGCGTCTTGCTGTGTCAGAGGATACTGCTATCTTAATCAGAAAGATTCTAATTGCACTTTACTGGGTCAAAACGCAGTTGCATGGCAGGTTAATGAATTACAATAGATGCCTCTTGTCTCTTCCTCCCTCTCTATCTGTTACAAACACACATAGTTATGTTTCTGCCTAATGCGGCCAGTGAAAGTGGATATATTTAGTGTGCTAATCCATGAGAGCAGTGTGACAGATGCTTGGCATACAGACCTCTTGTGTCCCCTGTGCAGATGACCCATGTCTGCCCTCCCAACAACATACACTATATTGCCAAAAGTATTGGGTCGCCCCCTTCTAATGAACAGGTTTGACTACTTTAGTAATTTCCATGAGTACAAATCTTAAT